>CM057345.1:79660113-79809923 GCA_030015575.1 Agapanthus africanus
AGTCTATAAATAGACATAAGCCTGATGTCCACCAATGCTTCCGCTGCTCCTACTGACTACGACAACCCTCTGGCAGAGTCATATACACGTATACTTCTGAAGCTAGTTCAGAACGACGCTATACTCATCCTCCTGCCGGGTCTCGCAGCCTGGAACAACAACAATGGCAAGTGTGGGGTAAACAAGAACTTCCCTGTCACCGTCCTTGAGGCTACCGAAGTACCTCTCGGGTGCCTGAAGTTACCCACCTTATCTGCGGAAGTGGCCAATGGAATGTCAATTCAGATTGAATCTTTAGGTTCCTTATCAAATCTTCAGTAATCGTTTGCGGTTCTGGAATCACTTCCAGTTCTACCATACTCCCACTGCTGTTTTTGAAAAAATCCATTTTTGTTAAAACTGTGGCGAGTCAAGATGGTAGAAAATCAACCCTCGTCATAGCCTGGGTCAACCCACAAACAGCCATTACAGAAACGTGCTTTGAGTTATCCAGAGTCTGGTTTTAATCATAAGCCGGACAACTCCCCGTACCTTAACAACGTTAAGATATGAACTGTTCTACATCCAATATAGAACCAGAGGCACTGATTTAATTGAACCAGATTCAAATCATGCAGCTATCTCCAGTGCATGTCAACTAAATGGAAGGAGGCCGATCAGCGTTACTCAACTTAGGAATGCTTCCAATTATGAGTAACCTGAAAGAGAAGCAATTTCTCTTTATCATTACTATCAACTGAATACCATACACAAGTATCTACATCTTCGATCACTTTGAAGAATCCCGATACTTGCTACACCTGGTTCTCTGCTCTATTCCAAATACCTATAACTCCTCAAAACTTAGACCCTGTGTTTCTACGAAACACATGTCTAAGAACTAGAGAAGTCAAAAGTAAATAGAATATAGTATGAGGACCAACCCCTCTGTCCTAATGGACACTGGACAACATACAATACTCTGTATAAGTCCGCTGAGTCTAATAACTCTTTCACTGTGTGTCGTAGGTTGAAAACTGTACTTATGGTTAAGAAGAATTACACCGCTGTTTAATGCTCCTTACCTAACCATCCACTGATATAGGTAAATGTCATCGACATAATATCAAAAGGTATATCTCACTCTATGAAAATAGACGTACAGATATATCAATTTTGAAATTGGTGCACATCAACGGATATTCAAAACCAAAATATTTGCCGACCGGCAAACAGCCCAGGTGATTCCTCAAATTTCACTGATTCCAACGAATCCCGATATAATGAGGATGATCACCCAATTCCCAATAACTTACTCCCACTCATCATCTGTAAAACATACAGATGTGAGAATCAAACCTGGTAAATACATACCTTGGAGTAAGTATCTAATCGGGAAATCAGTTTTCTTTTAACATTACACAGTGAGACTGAAACATTGAAATGTTTCGATGGGGTATCCCGGTATTCCTAGTAATGCCTCTTCCAGATTCACGACTGTAACCTTATAGTTCTTTGCCACCTCTCCAAATCCCTTCATATGTCTTTAGTCTTTACCTTCTGTACACCCCTTTAGGCCCAAATGGTTTTCTTCCTTCCCTACCGTTTGGCACCAGCCTATGGTTTGGAAGAAGACTATCCAAAAAGCATAAAGGGTGTACTGTCCTAATCCTAGGAGAACTCGCATCGCGAGAGAAGGTGAAGATAAAAGACACCTGAATGTACTTTATTCCTATTTCTCCTGAACCAGGATCCATCCCCGAACTGGACGAGTTCCTTTCGAGTTCGTATATAACCATACGATGGATTATCCAATAAAATGGGATCTTCGTAATGATACGGAGTGTCCTGGAGAAATACAAAGGTGATTTAGGATTGGCGAAGGAATACATGGTTTTGGTCGTGAATATCTGTTGCAATTTACTTTGCCCTCTTACTAATCCCTTACTTTGTCTTAACTTAATACCTTCTGTACACCGTTTAGGCTAATTGGCTTTCTTCTTTCCCTACCGGTCGGCACCAGCCTATGGTTTGGAAGAAGACTATCCAATTTGCGTAATAGGTGTACTACCCCTAAACCAAGGAGTACTCGCAACCTGAGAGAGGGTGAAAAGAAAAGACAACTGAATAGTCCTATCCGTTTTCTCCAGAACCGGAAACCATCCTCGAATAAATCCCTTCGAGTTCGTATCTAACCATACGATGGTTTTGTCCAATGGAAGTGGACGTTCGTAGTAAAACGGGGTGTCCTGGAGAAAAGGGTAAAAGCAGGAGTGGCAATGAGGTTTGCAACTCTGACAATCCAAAGCCAGTGTTAAGTAGGTTCGGTCAACTTGGTCACTGAGTCATAATCTTAGGGTCGGGTCAATGGTCGCTGCCAAAGAGAGAGAGAAAAGAAACACTCAGCGTGCACTCTAACCTAGATCAGAATGGTTACCAATTTATCTAATCTGGAATCCTCCCACTGTACCTCAAATTCTCCTCCAAACCTGAAAGAAGAATTAGTCGGGGTCACCCGAGGAGTATACTAACTCATCAGTGGGAATCGGGATCCAACTCTCATCGCATGACAACGTGACGGAATCCGCTCACGGTATCACACTCCAGAAGGTATGCGCATATCTGGCAAGTTTCAGTACTTTTGAAACTCCCGATGTGATTTCTGCCCCATGCTCTTATGACCTTGACTTTGGCCAACATATCATAAGTCACATGTCAAGTTCTACCCGTCATTCTCCAGGTTAATTTGAATCCACCCGTACATACCCTTGACTTTGGCCAAAATGGCAGTACGACTGTCCCAAACCAACGCATCTATCTTATGCTGCATATGAATACCCCAATAGCTACCAATCACCTGTGCCTTGACTTTGGCCAACATACACAGCTTGAATACTATTGACCACCCATATGAAACGACGGAGGGCTACGAATGGTTTCTGGCGAAAACCTTTAACGTAAAGAACTTGATATCGTCGAAGGAACGGATAGCTTTTAAAAATATAGTGACGAAAACCGTTGCTAAAGAGGTCACTCCCGGTGAAGGGATCTCGGCTCTTTCCCGTAGAATGGGGTGCAGGATATTCCAAATGAATACCGCGATGCAAAGCAAAAGTAATCGGCTATAGTGAAGTTAATGCCCCTGACGCAAACTTCTGTCCAAGGGGTCACTCCGGTAAAGGGATCTCGGCCCTTGCCTCGTCGACTGAGGAGCAGGATATTCCAAATGAATACCACGACGCAAAACAAAAGTGAACGTCCTTGCAATAACAGCTTTTTGAAAAATGTTCCAACAACATCAGATTAGGTTTGTTTAACTTGCATTGATCCGAATCAACGCAGTCCCATCAATTAATCACACCACAAAGAACGAAAATATACTGATGTACGTATATGCCATCCGCATTCGCCACTGGGTCCCGTCATTACCCGTTAGGTTAGCTAACTAACGACAGAGCGGGGACTGGACTAGCGCGGATGTAAAACATATACAACATCTACTAATATATATACCAATATATTATATTTCGCTCAAGGCGTGAAAAGAAATGCAACATCACAGAAATGTACAGCATCACAGAACAATACAGATATCTGGGATCCCCGGGTTTCACAGAGCCACTACTGAAACCCGACGTTCCCCTGGTCGTGTGGATAGCCTGTGCAATGAAATCCTAGACCCCTACGGGCGCGGCAAGTCACCCGCCAAAACCTGAAGCGAGGCAGCCCCCTTCAGCGCCGTGAATGGACCACCCAGCACTTCACAGAATCCGGTAACTTGGGCACCCCTCCTGGGTCAACCTGTACCCCCTACGAGTGCGGCGAATAGCCCGCCAATCCTAGAGTGAAGGCCCCTCCGTCTCAATGCCATGAGATGCGGGCTTGTTGCCCTCTAGAACCCGGCTATCCGTGCACCCCACCGCGGGGTAATCCTAGTACAGAAAGTAAAATATACATACAACGGGTACATCGACCGCAACCAGGTCGTGCCCCAAAAGAATAATACAATCAGGCAGTGACGGCAGTCCACATGTCGGACGCTCGCCCCGCAATATCAAATGTACATAATACAACAACACTGTACTAGCATTGCATCCAGGCTATCCCCCACGACCGATCCGCAACATCACAGCATAAACATAGAACATCAACGTGAAAGTCACGTTCGCAAATCCGTCTAACCGGGCTATAGCAGTTAGACAGGATTTACCGATCGAGTGACATTCACGGTCGCAGATATAATGTAAATACTGTGAAAAATGTGTTTTAAAATATTCCGATCGATCAAAAATTAACAAGTGGGCCCTCAATCAAAACTGTAGCACTCACAGAAATCTTGGGCCCAATTTTAATATTCCAAAACCCATATTTTAAGCCCAGAAGGCCTCTGAAAAAATTTGGTGATGTGATGTGAATAGTGCGCGGCGGAAGGGCCGCACGAGGGGGGGTTTCGCGGCGGATCCGCGCTCCAACTGTGGAGTTACATCGTCAAATTTTTACAGAACTCTTAGATTTTCCAGTACATCAATATTTTACAACCTGAAAAATTTTTCGAGACCAAAAATTTTCAACAGAAACTGATTCGAACTATAATGCAGTTTTGGAACATTCGATCGATCGAAACAGAAAAACACATTACACCAAGCTAGACTATGTTAATGGCGAGGCTCTGATACCATTGTAAGTGCACGGCGGCGCCCCGGCCGTCAACCCGACGGCCAAACGCGGAAACGGTGGTAAACTTAAATTTTTGCGGACTTGGCAAAACGGCACCACCGCGCACTAAAACCGGATCGGGCCATTAAACTAAATCTAGCTAACTACAAAGAGAAGGATTAGAGAAGTATACCATACGATCCGAGTCCTCCGGTCTTCATCTCCACTCCGATCTCCTCGCGGGATCTCCGTCCGTCTCCTCCTCGTCGGAAAGGGCACCACGAAGCCGGGTACTTTTACGGGCTCCCACCTCAATACCGAGGCAACTCGCGCATGAAGCCGGCTACTCGACATGCTCAAGATATACTGTAGGGAATGTAATGTAGAATGTATGTCTCACTTTGGGGTTGGTTGCCATTTGAAGAGGATGGAGGAAACAAAGATAAGAAAAATGGTGCTTGCATTTTTCTTAGCATGAAAAGAGATCAAGAATGAAACACTCTCTCAAAGATGAAGCTCTCTCTTCTTCTCTTTTCTTCTTCTCTTTCTTTTTTTTTTTTTCAACCATGAACAAAAAACTCTCATCAAGTGAGTATGAAAATGGTGGAGAAAGCATATGAAGCATGAAGGGAGGTTATTGTAGTAAAAGCAAGAGGTGACCTTAAACAAAACATAATGATCACTAAACTTACATCAACACTCATCTCATTTCAAATCAATCTTTATGCAAGAAATGATTAAGGAAAAGAATGGAATAAAAAGATGCTCTCATCTTACAAATAAACCCTCCACAAAAATGTAATTTGCAAAACTGCAAATTACCCCCTCCATCAGAAAAGTCCGGCCGGGAAAGAACAAAGGAAAACCGGCCGGAACGGAATGCAAACTGGCAACTCCAGAAAACTGGTCCCGTAATAAATTACAGGAAAACCCCACACTGTGCATACACACCCGCATTTGTATTCCGTCCGGATACAAATGCAATGAGACAAAATCTACACTGTACTAAACTAGGACCGGCTTAAGCAAAGCCGGCTAGTAATATCCGTCCGATCCTGATCCGTGCAATACCGCACGTATCTGATCGAACGCTGCCTTATAACTATACGGCCACTAGTACAAACCGTCCGATCCTGATCCGTGCAATACCGCACGTATCTGATCGGACCCTGCCATATCTCCATACGGCCTCTACAGCGTTTCGCCCGAAAGCTTGAGTAACTGAAAGTGTGGTGGACTCTAAAGACTCGTCAATACTATGGCTGTGGATTTAACCACTAGCACGTCAGAAGTATAAGCCAATACGTGACGGGCCACCAGCTATTGACTAAAAGGGACGTCGATGAGGAAGCTCACCCCGACACCCAACTGAGCCTGTCAGTGACAATATCCGTACAGTCCGGTCCGTTCGTCTATGAGCATCGCATGGCGGGCCTAGGGGGTTGGTAAAAGTCAGACCCCCAAAAGCGGTACAAGTCGTGTCGGAGTGTAGCCCAGAACACCCTGAGATACTACTGGAATACCTACCAGTAAATCTCCTGCCTTGGCCAAGGTCTTTGTGTAATGGCTCTCCTAGACACAGCGCGACCTCACCCCCAATACCGGGAGAGACGAACCCCCGAAGATCCGCTCACTGCCTCCATGTGGCTCGGGACTGTACCCAACTAAAACCTGTTTGCACGACTCCTTTGAGCCGTGGTAGGGTAATAATCAAAGTACAGTGGGAACTCACACGAGACAAATGACGATCCCCAGGTCGATGAACTAACCTGTACACATGTCACCAGGGAACTGCTATCTGACGTCAGGTATAAGACCAACTAGCATGTTCCCGGCGAGTCCTGTCCGGTGTACTCATAACCCAATGAGCACCTGTATACATCTTAGGTGAACCAACTGACACCAGTGGCTTGTGAGACCGGCCACCGCCCCTCGTCGGGGTCTCGACTGTATACACTAGTCTACTCTGGAGTATCGATGCCCTGTCTCGAAACTCCTACGACTAGGGACCTTTTAAGGATGTGCTTATAGACTACCAGCTCCCACTTATATGATCGCCCTCATACTGCTGGCAGTCAAGCAAGAATCCAAGGGGCTCTATCAACGTGCAATAGCGACATGTCAGGTCACCTAAAGCAGTACATGATGATAAAGGTAAACCAGATAGCATACTATCATCTCGAGCAAGACTGTCCTACCGGGATAGGTCCTCCCTCAATCATTGCAATCACGTGCCTGTGATCCAATAATTGACTCTGAGGGCACTATCTCCAACAAGTGGGAGCAGCGGAAGCATTGGTGGACATCAGGCTTATGTCTATTTATAGACTAAAGCAGATATAGCGGAGATAGATCATCTATTTCTGATGTGACAGTCATAGGTTTGACGTCATCAGAATAGGGGATGGATCTGTTGAGAAGGTAGTAGGAAGTGATATTCCTATACTACGATCGGTTAGACTTTGGTCGTCACACATTGGTTTCTCCACACAGGACTTGGATATATATCAGACATTCTGGTTACTAGATCTATGGCTTTAGATCTAGATTTGGGTGGTTTCCTAATCTGGGTACCTTGACAGCATTCTATGAGTATTTAGAATGGACGACTCCTGGCATGGTGGTGTACCTACAGGTAATGGAGTCACCCTCTCTAAAGGTGTCTTACAGACTAAAGGGGAGAGGGATATTCATGATTGGCAGATCATTTGCTTAGGCTATTGAGTCAATCATGAGATGTCAAGTACTACACCAGATGTTGTTCTTGCACTAGATGCAATAAGTTGTCTTTAATCCAATCCTGGAGAAACGGTCGGAAGCAGTTTTAGAACATAAGTGAATGTTCTAGGGATATGATAACGACAGCCTTATCCAGGAGACAGTTATCATTCCAGGCTTCCAAGGTGACATGGACGACAAGGAGATTGTCAGAGTTATAGTTTTCCTTCTGACGAGGGGCAGTATTTTGGACAGGTGGTCCAAGGCAATACTGAGGGTGGCATGGCGCAGGATACTGATTAAGTTCAGTTGACGATACAGTCTAAGAAGTTTGGATTTGGAGTTCATTTATGAGCTATGTCCCATCAGACATCCAGACACATTCTAAGACAGGTATTGCTCTTTTCGGGAGATGGGTTTCTCCGCGAACTTGAGATATAGAGAGACATAGAAAGAAACATCAAGGCGGATCCACTCACTGAGGCTATTCCTCGAACGCAATAGTCTCGTAAACGAGCTTTGTGAGACTGACTAGTAGAGGAGTTGGGTGTTCGGTATCACACGGGCTGTGAGTATGCGACATCGCAATAATGAGCCTTGAGTGCAAGTGGGAGATTGTTGGAGATAGTGCCCTCAGAGTCGATTATTGGATCACAGGCACGTGATTGCAATGATTGAGGGAGGACCTATCCCGGTAGGACAGTCTTACTCGAGATGATAGTTTGCTATCTGGTTTACCTTTATCATCGTGTACTGCTTTAGGTGACCTGACATGTCGCTATTGCACGTTGATAGAGCCCCTAGGATTCTTGCTTGACTACCGGCAGTATGAGGGCGATCATATACGTGGGAGCTGGTAGTCTATAAGCACATCCTTAAAAGGTCCCTAGTTGTAGGAGTTTCGAGACAGGGCATCGATACTCCAGAGTAGACTAGTGTATACAGTCGAGACCGCGACGAGGGGCGGTGGCCGGTCTCACAAGCCACTGGTGTCAGTTGGTTCACCTAAGATGTATACAGGTGCTCATTGGGTTATGAGTACACCGGACAGGACTCGCCGGGAACATGCTAGTTGGTCTTATACCTGACGTCAGATAGCAGTTCCCTGGTGACATGTGTACAGGTTAGTTCATCGACCTGGGGATCGTCATTTGTCTCGTGTGAGTTCCCACTGTACTTTGATTACTACCCTACCACGGCTCAAAGGAGTCGTGCAAACAGGTTTTAGTTGGGTACAGTCCCGAGCCACATGGAGGCAGTGAGCGGATCTTCAGGGGTTCGTCTCTCCCGGTATTGGGGGTGAGGTCGCGCTGTGTCTAGGAGAGCCATTACACAAAGACCTTGGCCAAGGCAGGAGATTTACTGGTAGGTATTCCAGTAGTATCTCAGGGTGTTCTGGGCTACACTCCGACACGACTTGTACCGCTTTTGGGGGTCTGACTTTTACCAACCCTCTAGGCCCGCCATGCGATGCTCATAGACGAACGGACCGGACTGTACGGATATTGTCACTGACAGGCTCAGTAGGGTGTCAGGATGAGTTCGCTCATCGACGTCCCTTTTTAGTCAATAGCTGGTGGCCCGTCACGTATTGGCTTATACCTCTGACGTGCTAGTGGTTAAATCCACAGCCATAGTATTGACGAGTCTTTAGAGTCCACCACACTTTCAGTTACTCATGTTTCGGGCGAAACGCTGTAGAGGCCGTATGGAGATATGGCAGGGTCCGATCAGATACGTGCGGTATTGCACGGATCAGGATCGGACAGTTTGTACTAGTGGCCGTATGGTTATATAGAAGGGTTCGATCAGATACGTGCGGTATTGCACGGATCAGGATCGAACGGATATTACTAGCCGGCTTTGGCTTAAGCCGGTCCTAGTTTAGTACAGTGTAGATTTTGTCTCTTTGCATTTGTATCCGGACGGAATACAGATGCGGGTGTGTATGCACAGTATAGGGGTTTTCCTGTAATTTATTACGGGACCAGTTTTCTGGAGTTGCCAGTTTGCTTTACGTTCCGGCCGGTTTTTCTTTGTTCTTTCCCGGCCGGACTTTTCCGATGGAGGGACTAATTTGCAATTGTGCAAATTGGTATTTGTGGAGGACTTATTTGCATAAGGTGTGATATGATAAGCATCTTTGCTTTTCATGCTTTATTGTGATAAGAAAGGATTAGGATTGATGTGTAGTTTAGTGATGATTATGTTTGGATGTGGTCACCCTCCTCCTTTTACTACCATCACCTCCCTTCATGCTTCATAATCTATCCTCCACCATTTCTAAAGAGAGAGAGAGATTATTATCATGGTTGAGAAAAGAAAGAGAGAAGAAGAAAAGAGAAGAAAATGAGAGCTTCATCTTTGAGAGGAAGAAAAATGAGAGTGATTCATTTTGTGTATATCATTCTTCATCTCATTCCATTGCTAGAAAATTGAAAGCACCAATTTTCTATACACCATTCCTCCATCTATGGCAACCAACCCCAAAGTGAGACATACACTCTACACTATATTCCTACAGCAAATCTTGGACGCGTCGATTCGCCAGCTTCGCGCCCGAGTTGCCTCGGTATTGAGGTGGGAGCCCGTAAAAGTACCCGGCTTCGTGGTGCCCTTTCCGACGAGGAGGAGACGACCGGAGATCCCGCGAGGAGATCGGAGTGGAGATGAAGACCGGAGGACTCGGATCAGTCGGTACATCTCTAACCTATCTTGTTACTTTGCTTAGACTAGTTTAATGGCACGATCCGGGGTTTAGTGCGCGGTGGTGCCGGTTTGCTAAGTCCGCAAAATTTTAAGTTTACCACCGTTTCCGCGTTTGGCCGTCGGATTGACGGCCGGGGCGCCGCCGTGCACTTACAGGGCAACCATTGATAAGATGCTCGTTGGATCCACAAATCAGGCATTGCCCCTTAGCCCTGCGACAGTCTTTCTGAAGGTGTCCTGGTCTCTTACAGTATCCACAACGTTGAGTTTTCCGTTGCTTCTGTTGCTGAGGAATAAATGGGCGCTTCATCTTCACATCTCTTCTTTTCTTATTAGGGATTCTTTTACGATTGGAGGCTTCCACTGATGCCTGAGCCATTTGCCTTCTTAGTCCTTCAGCTAAAAGATCGTTTGACCGCTCGTGGGCTTCCTTCAAGCCTTGCAGTACACTCACAATCTCGACGGTATGACCTTAGGGAGTGGAGATAGAAGAAGAGTCGTTGGAAGACATGGTCCTGAAATAACAAATTTAGGACGACATAATATACAAGATATAAGAATCAGAATAAAATATAGAATAGACAACGAAACAAGAATATCGGATGAGGTGAACTCAAACGAGTGGAAATCAAATGTAGAATTCTAAGTCACTCAACAGAGTACAGTATTGTAACCATACTGCAGTTCATAATTACAATCGCATAACTCTACTGAGTCACCCAAAACCCTAGCAGACGGATCAAAACATGTAGCAGAACACACTATATGAATCAAGATCAAAGATAACGGGTTTAAAATCTAGACCGAAGGATGTCTTAGATTGTCAAGCCCTATACGAAAACTGCAATCCCAATCGAAGAAAAACCTGTCTCTAATACCAACAAAAACATGCCATGCCCCGCTTCCCAAAATATGGAATACGAGGGGTTGACAAGACCAGCCATGCTCTTACGGTCGAGGAAATATCCTGCCGTAGTCACACTTCGACTTCTAGCTTTACGTGGTAATCAGTAATCAATGCACATGTAATGAGAAATGCAGTCACTAAATCAAAACAAATACAAAGAACTAACCAGATAGAGATCAAGGAAGTATAGCTCTGGGTCACTGCTCCAGATGGGGGAAATGAAAGAAGCAGAATTCGTTATCTCTATTCCCTCCCACATGTTCAATCTTTTTTTTCCAGATATCCGCAATGTCCTCGAGGTACGTCAGGTCCTAGTCCAAGCTAAATCCACTTCTCACTCTGAGCATGCATACTCAGCTCGTCAGAGCGTCACAATAGCAATAAATAGAAATACTGTTAGTGTTTATGCCCTAGAAGGCCATTACTGTATCATACTAGTTTGTATATTACTTAATGGAAGCTTGGGATATTCACATGTATATAACAGTCTTGCTAAATATGGTAGTATGCTACTTGGTTTTTCTATCTTAATATGTGAGTGTACGTATTGATAGAGCTCTTAGGATCTTGCTTGACTACCAGCGTTGTGATGGCAGTCACACTAGTGGGGGCTGGGTAGTCTACAAGCACATCCTTATTCAGGTCCCTGGTCGTTGGATTATCGAGACAGAGCATCGATACTCCGGAGTAGACTAGTGTGTACGCTTCTCATCCCAGTTGGGGAGATGGTCTGTCCCACAGCCGTCAGTACATCGTACTGGAGATAGTATACAGGTGCTCGTTAGGTTACGGGTACACCGGACAGGACTCATAGGGAACTGTTGGTTGGTTTTATACCAGTCGTTAGTGAACAGTTTCCAGGTGACATGAGCACAGCATAGTCCGCAGACTTGACACTGCTACTTCGCCTCGAGTGTGTCCAACTGTTCTTAGATTGCTACCCTACCACGACTCAAAGGAGTCGTGCAAACAGGTAGAAGTTGGGTGGAGTCCCGAGCACTTGGAGGCAGTGGCGGTTAGACAGGATTCGTCCCTCCCGGTATTGGGAGTTGATATCGCGCTGTGTCAGAGAGCCATTACGCAAAGTCCCTGGCCAGGGCAAGCGAGATTTGCTGGTAGGTTCCAGTAGTTTCTCAGGGTGTAATGGGCTTCCCTCCGACACGACATATACCGCTATTAGAGGACTGACGCTTGCCATCCCCTAGGCCCGATATGCGATAGTCTTAGACGAACGGACCGGACTGTATGGAGATTGTCACATCAGACTCAGTAGGAGTTCGGATGGGTTCCCTCATCGGCCTTCTTATCGACATCTACCTGGGGACCGTTACGTACAGCTAGTGCCGCTTGCGGTCTGTGGTTAAACCCACTGCCAGCGTAGTAGTCGAGTCTCTAGAGTCCCACACAGAGAGTTTCCCTACTCCAGGCGAAACGATATAGAGGTCGTATGGTTTTACGACAAGGGTTCGGACGCATACGTGCGTTTACGCGCGTACGACTTTCGGACAGTTTTTACCAGTCGGCTTTGGTTTAAGCCAGTTACTGTTATCCGGTTATTGGATTTATACAGTCTAAAGTTTTTCCGTATTTTTGCGGAAAGGAGGGGCGTTCTCGTAATTGCTCGAGAAGCTTCTAGAAGGTGGTGACTAAGGAGGTTAAGGTGGCATAAGCAATGAATGTGATTAATGAGTCATATGGATGATTCATCCATGTCATTAATGCATGATAAATGCTTAATGACTCATGGAGTGAATCATCACTAGATATTATCAAGCATGGTTGCTAAATTCATTTCTTATTCTTTTCTTGTTAAAAGAAATGCTTGATATATATTATCATAACTCATTATTCTCACTTCATTATTATCCTCACCTTCTCTCTCCTCAAGCTCTCCCTCTTCAAACCCTAATCCTCCCCTCTCATGTGTTGAGTACAAGTATTAGTTAGACTACTTAATCCATAACCCTCTCTATATTACACCTAGCTTCTTTGATTAGCACTTAGAGAAGTTTAGTTGCCTCAAGTTTAGAGGCTAAGCTTGGAGTAAAGCTCTCGGGTGGATCATCTACTACATCGAGAAGGCCGAGGAGGACGAGGAGATCGTAAAGCCGAAGGACTTGGTTCGTTAGGTATAATCCCTAAGCATAGTAGTTTGAAACATCTATGTGTTTGGTTAGTTATCGTTTAGCTTCGATTCAAGTGGTTAGTCGATGTTTGTTCACTAAACAAGTTCGTTTTCGAAAATTCCGCCTCCCCACAAGTATGGGGGTGTTGTACATCGACTTACAGTGGTATCAGAGCCTCGCAAAACAATAAATAACTTGCAAATTTGTATGAATTTCGAACGGAAAAAACGAAACCGGAAAAGCCCGAAAATATCAGTTTCTGTCGAATTTTAAATGAAGTCCAAAAATTTTTCAGGGATGTTCAGAAAGCTTAAAATGATATTAGTAGAACACAAAAAAAATTTGGTCTACTGAATCGCCTACGGCGCCGGGGAACCGCGGCGGATAGCACCGATTCGCCGCGCTTCCGCCGCCGAGTTGACGATTCAGGGACTCATTTTTCTTGTGTTGGTTCTCTGTGATATTTGGGATTTTCTGGTATTTTTTAATTTTGCTCAGGTTTCAAGTTTACAGAGCAGTATTGGAGAAAGATTAAAAGTGTTTAATCGATCGAAATTATACAGTATTTGCTTGTTGGATTATATCTGTGATTGTATAATGTGTTCGTAAACCTCCCCTAACTGCTAGTATGTCAGTTGGCAGGGGGTTGCATATTTCTGAAATGGATTTTATCTGTTTGTGCATATGAACTGTGTTGGACTGTTGTGATGTATAGCCGGGGTTATGTGATGGGTTATCATTTAATTCATTTGATGTAAATGTAATTTGTTGTAATATTATTTTGCGGGGCACATCCAGGTTGCGGTTGTAGCTACCGTTGTATTATTTCATTTTACTGTTTTTGCTCCTAGGACAGACCCAAGGTGGGGTGCACAAACTGCCGGGCGGGTAGTTTGCCGCACCCGTAGGGGTCGTGGGTGGGGTAATGGCTATTCATCACAACTGTGTAATCCGTATTTTGTTGCAGGCTCAAAACAAACACGGATTGCTTGCAAATCCAATTAAGTTCATCTGTGATCTGGAATAAATATCATTGCGTCAGACGAATGTAAAATATCTATATATGTGATAGCTATTTAGACGTCACTTATGTTTTACACCCGCGCTAGCCCAGCCCCCGCTCTGTCGTTTGTTAAGTAACCTAACGGGTAATGACGGGACCCCGTGGCGAATGCGGATGGCATAAGAGGACGTTGTATTTTCGTTGTTTTCTGCAATGATAGGTTAATGATGGGACACATTATCTATAATGCAAAGAAAAACAAACCAAAGTTTTAATCGTTGGAACAATTTAAAAGAAACCACTCGGTTAATTTTAAAAAAAGATATTTTTAAATGCGGAGCTTTAACCACTCCTTTTAAAAGCTATAAGGTTCCTTCGGTTATATCAAGTTCACTACGTTCACGGTTTCGCCAAAACCAGTCATAGCCCTCCGTCATTTCTTATGAATGGTCAGTAGTATTAAAGCTATGTTTGTTTGGCCCTTAATCAAGACATAGTGATTGGTAGCTGCTGGGGTATTCATTTGTTGCATAGATAGATGAGTTGGTTTGGGACACTCGTATTACTTTTTTTGGCCCTTAGTCAAGAGTATATACGGATGGGTTCAAATCAACAGGATAATGATGGGCAGAACTTGACATGTGACATATGATTTGTTGGCCCTTAGTCAAGATCATAAGAACATGGGGCAAAAATCAATATCGGGAATTTCTAAAGAAACTGAAATTTGCAAAGAGATGCATACCATTTGGAGTTTGATGAATGTTGGTAGCATTCCTACAACATTATCAGACGATGATATTTGGATCCCGATCCTACTGTGAGTATGTGCTACTTATCAGGATATTCGTCACTTAACGATCAATGCTATAAACCTAGTAGGTGTCCAGAAAGGTGTCAGTGGGGTTACGCCCCCAGAGAAAAGAGGTTATTTAATTAAGGAACTTCGCGAAAGCGTTGGAAAACCTCCCTCGAAGTATCGACACTGGCCTGGCTGAACGGTTAAGCAAGTATTGTATGGTGAGAATAGTCCTGGCTAATTCTTCTTTTATGGTTTGAGGAAGGATTCGAGAAACAGTGGGAGCCATCCAGTTTAGATAAACTAAAAACCACTCTAAACTTGCAAGAGCATCATGCTAAAGAGTTTTCTTCTCTCTCTCCTAATTGCAGCGACCCTGAAAATGACTGGACTTAAGTTACTTTTGGAGAAAAATATACTGACAGGGCCAAACTATAAAGATTGGCTGCGGAATGTCAAAATGGCTTTGACCTATGATAAATTGGGGTACGTCCTCACCGCTACGGCACCTGCTGTCCCTGGTCCCAAATCCAGCAATGCGGATAAGGAAATCCGCAAAACCTGGGATTTAGATTGCGCGAAAGCCAAGTGCATCGTGCTTGCCTCGATGAACAATGAACATCAGAGGAGGCGCGAGGATATGGAACTAGACGCCATATTTCTCCATACAAAGGAACTTTATGGAGAGCAATCTCGTATAGCAAGATACGAGACCTCAAAGAACTTGTTTCGAGCGAGGTTGGCTGTCGGGTCATCGGTAGGAGAACATGTCCTAAAGATGATCGGCTATATAGAAGAGCTCGCAGACCTTGGGACGACTTTGGATAATGAGCTCTATACAGACCTTATTCTCCAGTCCCTTCCTTCCACCTACGCCCAGTTTATCCTGAACTTCAACATTCAAAGAAAAGAAGTTGAACTTCCGGAACTCCTGAACATGTTAAGGAGTGCAGAGGGCACCTTGCAGAAAGCAAGGGAAACACCCGCTATGTTTGTTGACGGTTCATCTTCTTCCGGGTCCAAGGCTAGGGCCAAAGGATGGAAGAAGAAGGCCGCACCCAGACCTAGAGGAGGTGTAAGTAAGGTGGGAGGGAAGGGAAAGAAAAAGTTTGCAGTACCGGTAGTTGGCCAGGATGAGTGCTTCCATTGTCACAGGAAAGGGCACTGGAAGAAGGATTGCAAGGCGTGGAACGCCAAGAACCAGGAACCGAAGCAAGCTGTGGCTTCGACTTCAGGTGTGTTTGTAATTGAGAATTGTCTGTCAATCAACTCTACTTCCTGGGTATTGGATACCGGATCAGGATCTCATATTTTCAATTCATTGCAGGCACTGAGAAACCGTAGAGTGCTAAAGGAAGGTGATATGACCCTAAAGGTTGCTAACGGAGCTAGCGTGGGAGCTGCGTCCGTCGGGGATTATCACCTAGGATTGACGAGTGGACACATTTTGGTTTTACATAACTGTTATTTTGTACCAAGCTTAACGTGTAATATCATATCAGTTTCCTTGTTATCAAATAAAGGTTATGATTTCACGTTTGTAAGAGATGTTGTTAACATCCACCTTAATCATGGTTTGATTGGGTCCGGTACATTAAATAACGGTATATATGTTTTAAACCAACTCCAAATTTTCAATGTCCAGAACACACTAAAAAGAAAGTCTCCAGATTTAAATAAAGATTTCTTATGGCATTGTAGACTAGGTCACATCAATGAGAGAAGGTTGACTAAGTTGCATAGAGAAGGATATTTGGACTCGTTCGAATATCAAACTTATGACACTTGTCAATCTTGTCTCAAAGGAAAGATGACAAAGACTCCATTTACTGGACAAGGAGTAAGAGCGAGCGAGCTCTTAGGACTCATACACAGTGATGTATGTGGTCCAATGTCTACACATACGAGAGGTGGTTATTCCTACTTCATTACTTTTACATATGATTTCTCTAGGTATGGATATGTCTTCTTAATGAAGCATAAATCCGAGGCCTTTGAGAAATTCCTGGAATACAAGAGTGAAGCGGAAAACCAAACAGGCAAAAGTATTAAGACACTGAGATCTGATCAAGGTGGAGAATACTTAAGTGCCGAGTTCCTAGGTTACCTAAAAGAGAAAGGAATTCTCTCTCAGCTTACTCCTTCATACACTCCACAGCACAACGGTGTATCGGAGAGACGGAATCGAACCCTATTGGATATGGTACGATCCATGATGAGTAATGCTGAGTTACCGCGATCTTTCTGGGGTTATGCGCTAGAATCAGCGGCATATCTTTTAAACCAGGTTCCAACCAAAACTGTGCCTACCACACCATATCAGATGTGGAGTGGGAAGAAACCCTGTCTAAAACATTTTAGGACATGGGGGTGTCCAGCTTTTGTAAAAAAGCAGCATTCGGACAAGCTCGAGGCACGCTCACTACCGTGTAAGCTTGTGGGATATCCAAAGAACTCCAAGGGATATTATTTCTATTACGCAGAGGAACAAAAGGTTTTTGTTTCTCGTCATGCCCACTTCTTAGAAACTGAATTTTTAGAAAATCAGAAGAGTGGGAGCGCAGTAGAACTGGAAGAAATTCCAGAACCACAAGCTGTTACTGAAAGTTTGGTAGAACCAGAGGTTCAAGAAGAACAGAACATTCCCGCACCCCTCCGCAGGAGTAGTAGGCCGTCTCATCCGCCTGAGAGATACTACGGTTTTCTCATAGATGGGGATAGAGAGGATTGCATCATAGATGATGATGAACCTACTGACTTCCAGCAGGCCATCCAGAGCGGCGACTCGGTACGATGGCTAGATGCAATGCGGACCGAAATGGAGTCCATGTACACCAACAAAGTATGGACTTTGGACTTTGCTCCAGATGGGGTAAAACCCATAGGATGCAAATGGATCTTCAAGAAAAAGATTGGTATAGATGGACAGGTGGAAACCTATAAGGCTAGACTTGTTGCAAAGGGTTTTCGTCAAAGACCTGGTTTGGACTATGACAAAACTTTTTCTCCAGTGGCTATGCTCAAATCCATTCGGGTCCTTCTTGCTATTGCTGCCTTCCATGATTATGAAATCTGGCAGATGGACGTAAAGACGGCTTTTCTAAATGGAAATTTAGAAGAAAGCGTCTATATGGATCAGCCAGAGGGTTTCAATCAGAGTGGGAGCAGCGGGAAAGTATGCAAGCTGCTTAAGTCCATTTATGGACTAAAGCAGGCATCGCGGAGTTGGAACATCTATTTTGATGAGACAGTCAAAGAATATGACTTTATCAAAAATCCAGATGAACCATGCATATATAGTAAAGTTGTAGCCAGAAGTGTCGTATTCCTCGTCTTGTACGTGGATGACATTCTATTGATAGGAAATGACATTCCTATGCTACAATCTGTCAAAGGATTCTTGTCACACAGGTTCTCCATGAAAGACCTGGGTGATACCTCTTACATTCTGGGGATCCGGATCTATCGTGATAGATCCAAGAGGATGTTGGGACTTTCGCAGTCCAGGTATATCGACACTGTACTGAAAAGATTCAGTATGGAAGATTCTAAGCGCGGTAATCTACCGGCTTGTCATGGAATCACCCTCTCCAAAGAGATGTCTCCCAAGACTGATTTAGAAAGGGAACGCATGTCTATTATACCATACGCTTCTGTGGTAGGCTCTATAATGTATGCGATGTTGTGTACCAGACCAGATGTAGCTTACGCACTCAGCGTGGTAAGCCGGTATCAGTCAGACCCAGGGGAGAAGCATTGGATAGCAGTAAAGAACATTCTCAAGTACCTGAGAAGGACTAAGGAGATGTTTTTGGTTTACGGCGGAAAAGACCTCAGGTTGGAGGCCTTTGCTGAATCCTGCTTCCAGAGTGATAAGGACGATTCCAAGTCCATATCGGGTTATGTCTTTACCCTCAATGGAGGGGCGGTGTGCTGGAAGAGCTCCAAGCAGGACACCATTGCTGACTCGACGATGGAAGCGGGGTATATAGCTGCTTGCGATGCCGTAAAAGAAGCAGTCTGGATGAAGAAGTTCCTAACAGAACTTCAGGTGGTTCCTATCATAGTTGATCCAATACCTCTGTATTGCGACAACAACGGAGCTATAGCTTTAGCGAAGGAACCAAGGTCCCATTAGAAGTCCAGACACATCTTAAGGCGGTATCACCTGATCAGGGAGATCAATGATCGTCAGGAGATCGAGGTACAGAGAGTTGCATCTAAAGAGAACATTGCTGATCCATTCACGAAGGCCCTACCTCGGATTCAGTTCGAGAGGCTACTCGAGATCATTGGTCTTCGATATGCCAGTACATGGCCCTAGTGCAAGTGGGAGATTGTTAGTGTTTATGCCCTAGAAGGCCATTACTGTATCATACTAGTTTGTAAATTATTTAATGGAAGCTTGGGATATTCACATGTATATAACAGTCTTGCTAAACATGGTAGTATGCTACTTGGTTTTTCTATCTTAATATGTGAGTGTGCATATTGATAGAGCTCTTAGGATCTTGCTTGACTACCAGCGTTGTGATGGCAGTCACACTAGTGGGGGCTGGGTAGTCTACAAGCACATCCTTATTCAGGTCCCTGGTCGTTGGATTATCGAGACAGAGCATCGATACTCCGGAGTAGACTAGTGTGTACGCTTCTCATCCCAGTTGGGGAGATGGTCTGTCCCACAGCCGTCAGTACGTCGTACTGGAGATAGTATACAGGTGCTCGTTGGGTTACGGGTACACCGGACATGACTCACAGGGAACTGTTGGTTGGTTTTATACCAGTCGTCAGTGAACAGTTCCCAGGTGACATGAGTACAGCATAGTCCGCAGACTTGACACTGCTACTTCACCTCGAGTGTGTCCCACTGTTCTTAGATTGCTACCCTACCACGACTCAAAGGAGTCGTGCAAACAGGTAGCAGTTGGGTGCAGTCCCGAGCACTTGGAGGCAGTGGCGGTTAGACGGGATTCGTTCCTCCCGGTATTGGGAGTTGATATCGCGCTGTGTCAGAGAGCCATTACGCAAAGTCCCTGACCAGGGCAAGCGAGATTTGCTGGTAGGTTCCAGTAGTTTCTCAGGGTGTAATGGGCTTCCCTCCGACACGACTTATACCGCTATTAGGGGACCGACGCTTGCCGCCCCCTAGGCCCGATATGCGATAGTCTTGGACGAACGGACCGGACTGTATGGAGATTGTCACATCAGACTCAGTAGGAGTTCGGATGGGTTCCCTCATCGGCCTTCTTATCGACATCTACCTAGGGACCGTTACGTACAGCTAGTGCCGCTTGCTGTCTGTAGTTAAACCCACTGCCAGCGTAGTAGTCGAGTCTCTAGAGTCCCACACAGAGAGTTTCCCTACTCCAGGCGAAACAATATAGAGGTCGTATGGTTTTACGACAAGGGTTCGGACGCATACGTACGTTTACACGCGTACGACTTTCGGACTATTTTTACCAGTCGGCTTTGGTTTAAGCCAGTAACTGGTATCCGGTTATTGGATTTATACAGTCTAAAATTTTTCCGTATTTTTGCGGAAAGGAGGGGCGTTCTCGTAATTGCGCGAGAAGCTTCTAGAAGGTGGTGACTAAGGAGGTTAAGGTGGCATAAGCAATGAATGTGATTAGTGAGTCATATGGATGATTCATCCATGTCATTAATGCATGATAAATGCTTAATGACTCATGGAGTGAATCATCACTAGATATTATCAAGCATGGTTGCTAAATTCATTTCTTATTCTTTTCTTGATAAAAGAAATGCTTGATATATATTATCATAACTCATTATTCTCACTTCATTATTATCCTCACCTTCTCTCTCCTCAAGCTCTCCCTCTTCAAACCCTAATCCTCCCCTCTCATGTGTTGAGTATAAGGATTAGTTAGACTACTTAATCCATTACCCTCTCTATATTACACCTAGCTTCTTTGATTAGCACTTAGAGAAGTTTAGTTGCCTCAAGTTTAGAGGCTAAGCTTGGAGTAAAGCTCTCGGGTGGATCATCTACTACATCGAGAAGGCCGAGGAGGACGAGGAGATCGTAAAGCCGAAGGACTTGGTTCGTTAGGTATAATCCCTAAGCATAGTAGTTTAAAACATCTATGTGTTTGGTTAGTTATCGTTTAGCTTCGATTCAAGCGGTTAGTCGATGTTTGTTCACTAAACAAGTTCGTTTTCGAAAATTCCGCCTCCCCACAAGTATTGGGGTGTTGTACATCGACTTACAAATACACGTGTAACATGTTGTTCCCCTCCGAAGGACGGCAGCGACGCGGACGTCTCGCCTGAAGTTCGGGGCAGATGCTAATTGGTGCTATCCGTCCACCTCTCTGAAGATGCCAAGTTGATTTATGGCACCGTGCATCGGAGGTTTAAACGGATGCGGCCGATGTAGCAGACTTCGTCAGATTCCCCCTCGTTTGAGGGGTTTTTGATTGTGGGGACGCTCTTCCCTGCAGGCGCAAGCCCCTGCAGTTAATTACGTTACCGCATCACGGTAACAACTTTCTCCTTCTCCAGATGGTCACTTCGTGTCGTGTGTGTTTATTTTTATGTTTCGTTGCCCGTGGATTGTTTACGGAGACCGAATTATGTCGTCACCCGTAGGACGTAGACTAGTCCAAATCCGTGTTATCTTAGATTTGGGTTTGGGGGTTTGGTTTGAGGATACGTTAGCCATACTTGAGTCTAAGATCAACTCAAACGTTTGTTAAGGATACGTTAGTCTAACTTATGACTAAGATCAACTTAACGGGATCGTTTAGATTCGACAAAAGAGCACGCGGGGCTCTATTGTTCTAGTTTAGGGACATAGTGGTCCATCGTATGTATGGCCATCGGGACCCGTCACCTCTCTGACGACGTTGAAGGATTACAACGACGGATGTCAGAGGAGTTCAGAGATGTACCCTCGAGCCAGAGTTAATTTGGGGGATTCATAGTCCAGTCTGTTTGAAGGTTTAAGGATACGTTAGCCATCTTTGAGGCTAAGATCAACTTAAACGGGATCGTTTAGATCCGACAAAAGAGCACGCGGGGCTCTATTGTTCTAGTTTAAGGACATTGCGGTCCATGGGTAGTTTAAGGACATTGCGGTCCATGGGTAGTTTAAGGACGTTGCGGTCCATTGTTAGTTTTAAGACATCTCGGTCAAGGTTAAGGACGTCGTAGTCCATGGGTTTATGGACCCCATAGTCCATTGTTAGTTTTAAGACATCTCGGTCAAGGTTAAGGACGTCGTAGTCCATGGGTTTAAGGACCCCACAGTCCATATCGATGTGTGGTCATCGGGACCCGTCACCTCTTTGAAGACATTGAGGGATTACAATGCCAAGTATCAAAGGAGTGAAGAGATGTACCCTGGAATCGGAGTGGATTAAATAGTCCTTGGCCCAATTTGGGATCAAGACCCATTAATTATATTATGAGCCCATTGGCCCAGTTAATCACAAATTGAGGACTTATGGCCAGCTTGGGCTAAGTCCAACCAGGAGAGGCTTTGCCTCCATCCATTTGGCCAATTGGGCCAAAGCCTAGGGTTAAACACTACAGAGCAATCAGTGTTGAACACTGGGAATGAGATTGACAAGTTAGTGTTTAGCACTAAAAGATGATTGGTGTTAAGCGCCAGCGACAAGGCTTTCAAATTAGTGTTAAACACTAAAGCAAATCAGTGTTAAACACTGGTAGCAGAGTTCTCAAATTAGTGTTAAACGCTAAGGTAGTCGGTGTTTGAACACTGCGAATGAAGTTCTTTGATTAGTGTTGAACACTAAGGCCCAACAGTTGTTTTAACACTGGATTCAGGAGTTTCAATTTAGTGTTAAACACTAAGGCAAGAGGGGTCGCGTGGCAACACGTGAGAGCGCCCTCCCTTCATTTGTTCTGCTGAGATTATCGCGTCTTTCAGAGCATCACGTGCCATCACGTGATGGGCATTCAAATGCTTATATGTTAGAGCTTCTGCCGAGGGTCACGTGGGTCACGTGGGGTGCTGCCTCAAATGGGCTTTCTGTAGATCTCTTGGAGGGGTCACGTGGTGACATGTGACCCTGCCTCTATGTACGTTATTTAGAGGATCTGTTAACCTTTTTTCAGGAATTAAATTCCTCGAGCTTTAAATTTCAAAGGAATTAAATTCCTACTTCCTTTTGAAGATTTATATTCTGAATAGAGTTGGACTCTGAATTTTCTGTAGGAATTAAATTCCTCATACATGTGAAGAACTAAATAGGGTTAAACCCTAATAAAAGCTTTTAAGGAATTAAACTTCCATTCTCTGTTAAATTATGATTAAGGGAATTAAATTCCCGCTGTTTCAACAGAACTAGGTTCTTAATTAGGGTTAAACCCTGTTTCTTTTTGTTCTGAAGGAATTAAATTCCCATGATACAGGGTCAAGCCCTAATTTTATTTTAAAGGAATTAAATTCCCATAGTTCTGTGAGAATTAAATTCTAGTGCTTCCATTTCCTCTCTATGTTTTGGGATCTGCATGGCAGGATCTCAACCCATTGAGAATTGAATTGTCAACTTCAAGGGGAGATGTGCACTTTACAGATTCTCTATCATAGAGAGAAGAAATATGTTCTTTTGTTTTATATATCAGAGTTAAACTCTGTTGAGAATTAAATTCTCTTTCTTTCAAAAGCCTTCCCTTTCTTACCTAGGGTTTTCTTTTGCAGAAGATCCAGATTCCTCAAAGTATCAAGGCTCTCTCCTTTTTCTTCCTTCTGCGTATATCTCTGTCTGTCTCTGTATCCCTTTTTTGTATCTCTTGGCTCCTATTTATAGGAGAAGCAGCCGAATCAATCAGTTTTTTGACGAATCTTCATTGAGAGATTTGATTTGCATCCATCATTCGTTTTGGACCTTTGGATTATTAGGTGAATTTTATTCACCATTGGATTTCAAATCCAGGGATTCCCCTTTGTATTTTCGGTTAGATTTAAAGGGGAAATCTTTCCAAACCCGAGATTTTCCCATAGATAGATCACCTCTGAATCTTCAATTCGATTGGTTCCAGATAATCGCTTTCCTTCATAATTTAATTCTGTTGACAAAATGGGCTTTGAAAGCCGGTCACGTGTGACCACGTGACCCATGGTCACGTGTGGACACGTGACCCTCTTTGGAATGAGCCTCCCTCCTTCTTTTTGCGCTGTCTTCTGGTTGCTGCTTAACCGTCACGTGCCACCACGTGACCTCTGGTCACGTGTGAGCACGTGACCCTTGTATGGATTCTTTTTCTTGGTTTAACTGGAGAACAATTCTGATGTTTTGAGCGTCACGTGGCAACACGTGACCCGTGGTCACGTGGGAGCACGTGACCTCTTTTGAAGCTTTTTCCCTGATTTGATCAGGGAACCAATGTGCCTTTGCCGCTTGCTTTTAAATGTCACGTGCTGACACGTGACCCTGGTCACGTGGAAGAACATGACTCTTTCTGAAGCCCTTTTCTTCGATATAGTTGGGAAACTGAACTTGTCTTGCCGATACTTTTAGGTGTCACGTGCCAACACGTGACTGCTGGTCACGTGTAAGCACGTGACCCTCTTCTAAAGCTTTTTCCATAAGCCTTTCTGATTTTAAATCAGGAAACAAATGCCCCCACAGCTTTGTTCTCACGTGTCAGCACGTGAGTGCAACGCTGTCACCTTTTGTGACCGTTGGATTCTTCTAGGGATCTGGGGAGATGAAACGTTTCCATCGCCTTCTATAAATACCACTGTCTCTTCGGAGGAGCCTTCACTTTGCTCATCTTCTTCTTCTGAGAACTTTTCCCTTGAGAATTTAATTCTCGTTTCCAGAGCTTAGTTCTCTGCCTCGGACATTTTCCAGAGTTTAACTCAGTTGAAGAATCCCTTTTCCTCAGGTAATAATGTTGAACGGCCGAAGCACCTTCGTTTTAAAAGAACTCTCTGGATTTTAAATCCACATTAAGGATTTCACAAAGAACCCATTTTTTCTTCGATTTCTTTAACCTCCATCAGTAGATCTCTTAGGGTCGGATGATCCTTGGGGAGATGATGATGGCGGTTCAACTCCATGGAATTTAATTCCATCCAAAAAATGTTTTCTGGGAATTTAATTCCCTTTACTTAATAAGGAATTTAATTCCAATGAAGGACTCGATTTCTTCACACGGAGGCTTCCTGGGGTCTCTGGGCCCGAGGTTGTTCTTCTGCAATTAAGGAAATAGGGGTTTTGTAATGATGTCTTCTGTGGGAATTTAATTCCTTTGATCTTGTTGGATTCATTGTAGAGCCCGAGACAGATCCTGTTGGGGGGAATGTGCATGGTCATCATTCTTTATTAAATGAGGATATTCCCTTTGTTTTATTGTAATTATTTGGTCTCATTATTAATGAGCCGTCATCCGGATTCTGTGGGGCCCATATGTTTTGCAGCCAATGGTCCCAGAAAACTCTGCTGTTGCTTTCTTTAACTATCTTCATGTTCATGCATGAATATATATTGCTGACTTTTCTTCTAACGGTATTCCTTTATTGGATTTCAGGTGCGATGGCTTCTGCTCCACGCTTTCCCTTTTCTCGCTCGGAGGCTGCTTTTCCTCAGTCACCATCTGATGAGGAAGCGATGGCGATGATTCGGGCCCATGACCCGAACTGCACCAACCTTCTTCAATGGGGATCTTGGTACAGTCAGATTATTCAGGGTCGCCGGAGTTTCCTTTGTGCGGTGCCGACGGAGCCCACTTTCCCGTTCTTACCGATGGACCCTCCAAGGACAGTTTTTGCTGTGGAAATGCCCAACTGGACTCCAACGGGGAAGCTGGAGCCTTCGACGACCGGTATTCCGAACCATCCGATCCCGGCCATAGACATCTTGTGGCGGCGTATCTGCCAGGGTGAGGCCCACCCGTGGGGGCAAATTTATAAGATAGGGCTCACTCCCCGGCATCCTACGGGCTACCTTCTCTGGGCTCGCTACATCCTTTCTGCCCATCGTGCGCGGTTGCAGAAAGTCGGGCTTTATCAGGCCATATACGCGTCGCTATTCCATTATAAGTCCCCGCATGCCTGGTGGGTTAAGGCGTTTTTAAACCAATGGAATCTTCCTACCAACACTTTCATCCTAGGAGATCGCGAGGTCTCGATCTCC
Organism: Agapanthus africanus; assembly: GCA_030015575.1. Taxonomy (NCBI): domain Eukaryota; kingdom Viridiplantae; phylum Streptophyta; class Magnoliopsida; order Asparagales; family Amaryllidaceae; genus Agapanthus; species Agapanthus africanus. The sequence goes on from CM057345.1 coordinate 79,686,140, forward strand.
CTAGCAGAATTCTATGATATTTCGGGGTTGCCAATCAGGGGTAGTTTGTATGAGGAGTTGTTGCCTCCTGACGAGTACGTTTTTGAGCCCGAGTCCGCCCCGGTTGACGGCCTGTCTGCTGAGAATGCTGTTCGCCACAAGCGCCCCAGTTTAATTAAGGCCCTAGGCATCTTCGACCGATTATTCACCGAGTCCGAGGAGCAGGGTGTCACTTTCAAGAGCTTCATTTCTCGTTTCCTTCGTGAGGACGCCTTATCGAAGACAGCCCCGAAGTTTGCCAACATTGGGGACCCCTTTGGGTTCGGTCCGAAGAGATTGCCGACCAACGAGTCAGATTTACCTCAGTATTACATCCCTATTATATCGCCGATATCTTTTGAATCCATTGATGTCCCGGGCATGGACGAGGAGACGTTCTTCGTGGGGCTTGTTAGTGTCTGGCTTAGTTGGTTCGTTATCCCCATGCATCGTCGCTTCATGAGAGCCTCGGTCATATACCCGGCTCATCGTATTGCTGAGGGGATGCGGTTGGCCATCGGCATCCCGGCCTTGGCGCACCTCTATAATGGATTAGGCACCGCAGCTAATACCTCTACGCCTGGCGTGGACATAGTGAACTTTTAGCTTCATTATTTCACGTCGTGGATTGAAATGCATGTGCTGGGGTCTTTTGCTATGCATCAGAGGCCCGCCTTTTACGACGCCTATCCCTTCCCGCGACTTATGCGACTGGTGGGTGTTTCTGCTGCCGACCCGACTCAATTTGGGGCTATTCGGGTGCTGATTTCTCCTCATGCCACCGCTGGCGGGTTGGTTTTTAATGATCGGGTTTTGTCTACTCCTTCGGGTCCCGTTCAACAACTCTGGGACCAGTCGAAAGACAACGCGCCTTCTCTGAAGCCCCGGGAGGCCACGCATTTGTATACAATTAGACCGGGCTACTTGGTGTTTCGCCAGGACAGTGCGGCTCTTTTTATGCGGTACAATCCGCATCGATTTGCCCGGCAGCTTGGATACGACCAGGGTGTTCCTTTTGAGGCTTTTATAGTCGCCCCGATCCCTTCGCTTGATGCTGTTCGCGATGCCGCTCATCATTTCATGAGGCTGAACACCGGCTCTCATTTCATGGTCCCTGAAGCCGAGTACATGCCCCGATGCGTAGGTGCATTTACGGGCTGGTATCTTCATCGGATCACCCAATTATTGCTGAAGAAAGAAGGGTTCTTCTTGGTCACGATGCCCCTCCTCAGGTTTCGGGAGCTAAGCTGCGACCGAGGGTTCCAGTCCGCTTTCCTTTGAGGGAGATTGGCGCCGCCCTCATTCCGGGGGAGTCAGGGGTCGACCTTACTCCGATAGCTGGTATGCCCTTGGGTTCTCGATCACGGGGTAGACGGGCCCCAGTAGTAGCACCTCTGCCGGTGGCGGCACCGCCCCCCGTGGCATCGACAATGGCGATGTCGTCCTCGGTTGTGGCACCGAGCGAGAGTAACAGGGATGAAGGTGCTGAGGGTGATGTAGGCCAGCGCCGCCCTAAGGCTTCGCGAGGGAGGAAGCGGTCGTCCTCAGCGACCGGCTCTGGGTCTAAACGGTGGAGGAAAGCGGCTACCGCCCCGCTTGATTCTGTGGTGGAGTCTGAGCCTATCCTTGAAGACGAACCATTGGCCTTGCAAGAGTCAAACGCTGGACTTCTCTTTCCGAGTTCGGCTGATGAGGAGGCTGCACAGTTGGCTGAGGCCATACGGCTTTCAAAAGATGCGTCCCATAACGCCAAGGTTCCGAAGAAGTCTTATCCCGCTGTAATTTTTTACGAAGACCCTTCGTGGATTCGGCGGCGATTTATCGGCCCTCTGGAGGAATGGGGGAAAGGGCTTTGAAGCAGGCCGCTTCAGAAGACGCAGCTGACGCACTTTCTTTATGGACCGGCGGTCATGAGTCTACCCTTGAACCTCGGCGAGCTTACCTCCTTGAGAAGGAGAAGCGGCTTGAAGAAGCCATATTGAGGGCTTCTTTGCGTATAGGTATGTTGTGCTTCTTTTGTAATCTTTCCGATTATTTATACCCGTGCATATGTATCATTATTCTTATTTGAATCATGCAGAACCTTCGACGTTGGGGGAGCTCCCTACTGGCCCATTAAAGCTAACGCCCGCCGAAATTCTTAATGAAGCCTTGCTGGACGTGGAGGGGGTTGATGAGGCTGCTCCTCTCATGGTAGAACTTCCAGCGGCAGTTCTTGATAAGGGAATGCTTGCCCCTTTGGGGGAGGCTCCCCTGGAGGCCGCCACCCCAATGACTCTTACTGAGGGCGGCCCAAAGGCTGGAAGCGAGGTAGTCGGGACTACTCTCCCTTTGTTGGATCCTGAGGTCACGGCGGAGACCGTTGAAGCTGCCATCCCTCCGGCTCAGAATGGGAGGAGTGTTGAAGGTATCCCTCTGCGTTTTAATTTAGCAACCCCTTCATATTCTGAAATCTTTTATCTTTCCCAGAATTGCGCGGTTTGGCGGCCACGATCGCGGATCTGTCGCCTCGACAGTCATTTCAGCATTTATTGGAGATGGCAGCTCCACAGGCGATCTCCCCTCAGCGTATTGTCCTTTCCTCTGGGCAAGGTCAGTGTCATTCGCCCTTCCTTTACCATGGCATTGTTACTATTTTGCGAAATGACGTTGATGTCTCTTATAGTTTTGGAAGCCGACGATGAGGTCGAGGTCGTTGAAGGGCCAGGGGAACCCTCAGCTCCTACTTGCATGACTGTCGGTGAGTGACATTTTTATTATAGTCCCATTCGTTCTGCGTTTAAGAGTTTTACTAACATTTGCCAAATTTGAACAGCCCTGCCAGTCTCCATGGCTTTGGAATCGTGCATCGTGATGCCGCCCGGTCCTTACGCTTTGCGGGCTTCAGAACGCTTGGCCCAATTGAGCCTTGTCTCCCTATCATCTTTCATTGAGGAGCTCTATGCTGGCAGCGCGACCACAGCCGGAGCGTTTGCCGCTGAAGCTAACGGCTCCCTTCCTTTTCTCGCCACATATCACAGCGAGGAGGTGGTGCAGGTCTGGGTGGAGTTCTGTAGGAAGGTGGAGGCTTGTTTGTACACTCTTGAATGTTCTCGCCTTTCCTCGGAAGCAGTGGCTGCAAAAACGGAGCTGCGGGGTCTGATGGCACGGTACGCGGCAAACATGATTTCATGTGAGAAGAGGCTTGGCCGCAAATTCTCGGAGAGGGAGCTAGCCTCCAAGGCGCTGGGCGAGCTTCAAGCCAATCTCACAGCCAGGGCCAACAAAGCGTATGAACTCTGGCGGGTGCTTCAGGAGTCCATCAAAGAGGTAGTGGCTCTCGATAAAGCCGCCACTTTCACTCGTGAGAAGGTCGAGGCTCATAAGACCACTGAGAAAGAGCTCGAAGCTCGGCTCGCTTCGTATCAGGCTCAGCAAGCTCAGGCGGAGGCTCGTCTTCTGGAGATCTTGCGTCATGAAGCCGTGGCTCAGCAACAAAGTGATGAGCTGGTAAAATTATTGCACCGCCCGCCGGCTTGAGGACTTGTATCTTTTTTCCCCCTTTTTTTTGTACATACTCATGGATGGGAGTATATTTTGTTCTTTTTTTTTTCTTTCATGAATTGTACTTTGTATCCATCTTGGTTTATGAATAAAAGATACATTTTTCTTCTCAATGGTGTGTCCCCTTTTTATTGAATGCATTCTGCGGCTATTCTATCTTGATCTCTTTGCAGGACAGTGATGGCTTAGGATTTAGGGTTAAGATCTGCTTCCTAAGACTTCAGGATTTCATGAGCCACGAGGGTCTCATAAAGAGTTTTTCTCCCTGCAGGTCGAGAGGATCCCATAGGTGTAAGTTCTCCTTAAGAATCGTGAGGATTCTTAAGCGGGTTTTCCCTTGAGAGTCGTAAGGATCTCACAAGAGAGTTTTTTTTCTTCCTTACGGGTCGTGAGGGCCTGCAAGTGTCGGATGTGGTCACCCTTGTCCGTGTTTCACGGAGTCAGGGGTTTCTCCAGGTATTGTAGTTTAAAGACGTCGCGGTCAAGGTTAAGGACCTCATAGTCCATGGATTTAAGGACTCCACAGTCCGCTGTTAGTTTAAAGACGTCGCGGTCAAGGTTAAGGACCTCATAGTCCGTGGATTTAGGGACTCCACAGTCCGATGTTAGTTTTAAGACATCACGGTCAAGGTTAAGGACCTCATAGTCCGTGGATTTAGGGACTCCACAGTCCGATGTGTGGTTGCAGGGACCCGTCACCTCTTTGAAGACGTTGAGGAATTACAGCGTCAAGCATCAAAGGAGTGAAGAGATGTACCCTTAAACCAAGGCAGAATCTGTAGGGAATCGGGGTGGTTGATTGTTAGTTTTAAGACATCACGGTCGAGGTTAAGGACATCATAGTCCATGGATTTTAAGGACTCCACAGTCCGGTGTTTGCTCTGGATGCTTCACACGGGTTCACTGTCGTGCTTGGCGAGGACCAGGCTCCGCTCTGGGCGTTTTCCGCGGGGTCAAAGAGTGACGTTATCCGCGTTCCACGTAACCAGGAATTTTGCACTAGATGCTTCACACGGGTTCACTGCCGTGCTCGGCGAGGACTAGGCTCCGCTCTGGATGCTTCACACGGGTTCATTGTCGTGCTCTGCGAGGACCAGGATCCGCTCTGGACGTTTTCCACGGGGTCAAAGAGTGACGTTATCCGCGTTCCACGTAACCAGGAATTTTGCACTAGATGCTTCACACGGGTTCACTGCCGTGCTCGGCGAGGACTAGGCTCCGCTCTGGATGCTTCACACGGGTTCACTGCCGTGCTCTGCGAGGACCAGGATCCGCTCTGGAAGTTTTCCACGGGGTCCTAGAGTGACGTTATCCGCGTTCCACGTGACCAGGAATTTTGCGCTAGATGCTTCACACGGGTTCACTGCCGTGCTCGGCGAGGACTAGGCTCCGCTCTGGATGCTTCACATGGGTTCACTGCCGTGCTCTGCGAGGACCAGGATCCGCTCTGGTCGTTTTCTACGGGGTCAAAGAGTGACGTTATCCGCGTTCCACGTGACCAGGAATTTTGCACTAGATGCTTCACACGGGTTCACTGCCGTGCTCGGCGAGGACTAGGCTCCGCTCTGGATGCTTCACACGGGTTCACTGCCGTGCTCTGCGAGGACCAGGATCCGCTCTGGACGTTTTCCACGGGGTCAAAGAGTGACGTTATCCGTGTTCCACGTGACCAGGAATTTTGCACTAGATGCTTCACACGGGTTCACTGCCGTGCTCGGCGAGGACTAGGCTCCGCTCTGGATGCTTCACACGGGTTCACTGCCGTGCTCTGCGAGGACCAGGATCCGCTCTGGACGTTTTCCACGGGGTCAAAGAGTGACGTTATCCGCGTTCCACGTCACCAGGAATTTTGCACTAGATGCTTCACACGGGTTCACTGCCGTGCTCGGCGAGGACTAGGCTCCGCTCTGGATGTTTTCCACGGGGTCAAAGAGTGACGTTATCCGCGTTCCACGTAACCAGGAATTTTGCACTAGATGCTTCACACGGGTTCTCTGCCGTGCTCGGCGAGGACTAGGCTCCGCTCTGGACGTTTTCCATGGGGTCAAAGAGTGATGTTATCCGCGTTCCACGTAACCAGGAATTTTTCACTAGATGCTTCACACGGGTTCACTGCCGTGCTTGGCGAGGACTAGGCTCCGCTCTGGATGCTTCACACGGGTTCACTGCCGTGCTCTGCGAGGACCAGGATCCGCTCTGGACGTTTTCCACGGGGTCAAAGAGTGACGTTATCCGCGTTCCACGTAATCAGGAATTTTGCTGATTGTATCCGCATTTCACGGGATGGAGGTTTGACTGTTGGCGATATGTATACCACCGAGCCATGGAACTGGGAGTTTCCGATGTTCCGCTTAGCTTGAAGTTGTGTCCGTCGTTACGAGACGAATGTTGGGATGATCTCTAGGCCGCTTGTGGCCCGTCGAGATTTAGCTTCTTTCTTTGGTGAAACCTGGGGGGGAGGTATGTTCCCTTTTTGTTTACGCTCTTTTTTTTATATTTTATTTCTTTTTCCGCGATGCTCTATCATTTCAGCTTTTATATCGCGGAGGTCGCGATTGCCCTATCATTTCGGCTATTCTTCGCGGTGCCCAATCATTTCGGCTATTTATTTATTCTCTACTCGCTGATTTTTATTACGAGTTGCCCCATCATTTCGGCTATTTTTCATGCATACATTTTTATTTGCTGCTTTTTATTGCAAGTTGCCCCATCATTTCGGCTATTTCGTATGCATGTGTGGCTTGTTAGCTTTTTCGCCGCAAGCTTGGATTTTAGACACCGATTTCGACATCAGCACCGCTACAACTGGAATGTTGCCGGGAGCGAATCATCATTTGCCTTTGTCGATGTTGAACAAAGGTGGCTCAGCAAACAGGGTTAAGGGTCCTGTCGACCATGGCTTTTGACTTCATGAGCCGTAAGGGTCTCACAAAGGTATTTCTCCCTACAAGTCGTGAGGATCTTGCAGGTGTATTTTCTCCTTAGGAATCGTGAGGATTCCTAAGTGTGTGTTCCTCTGTAAGTCGTAAGGATCCTACAAGAGGGCTTTCTCCTTATGGATCGAGAGGACCTACAAGGGTTGGACTTTGCTGGGGAAATGCTTATTCGCGCCCGTGGATTGTATACAAGGGTCAGTATTGAGTCCCTTATAGGGCAATATCGAAGGTTGTGGAGATTTGCTTAAAAACAGGTTTAGGTTTCTGTAACTTAAGACTTTCAAATCTTATGAGCCGTGAGGGCCCCATAAGAGAGTTCTCCTTGCGAGTCGTGAGGATCTCGTAAGTGTATTTTCTCCTTAGGAATCGTGAGGATCCCTAAGTGTGTTGCTCCTTTGTGAGTCGTAAGGATCTCACGCAGGTGGTTTCTCTTTACAAGGTTGAGAGGACCCTATAAGTGTCTTTTAACGAGGTTGCGCCCTTTTGGGTTTTCATAAACACTCGCCGGTAGTCCTGCTGTTTTTACTCACGGAGCCCTTTCGGGTTTTCATCCGTGCCCATTTTGCTTGTGGACACACCGTTTTTTATTCTTTTTCTCTCTTTTTTTTATCTCGTCAGCCTAAGGATGCGGTGGTAATAGTTTAGGGACGTTTCGGTCCATCGTTAGTTTAAAGACATTTCGGTTCATCGATAGTTTTAAGGACGTTTCGGTCCATCGTTAGTTTAAAGACATTTCGGTCCATCGATAGTTTTAAGGACGTTTCGGTCCGTTGTTAGTTTAAGGACGTTTCGGTCCATCGTTAGTTTAAGGACGTTTCGGTCCAGCGTTAGTTTAAGGACGTTTCGGTCCAGCGTTAGTTTAAGGACGTTTCGGTCCAGTGTTAGTTTAAGGACGTTTCGGTCCAGCGTTATGGGAAGGCCGGCTGCTGCTGAGCTTAGGAAGATAGTGAGCGGACATAGTCGTCCTTATCTATCATTGACCCAGGCTGTGGCTCATTAAGCATAGTTTTTCTTTAAGAAGCGGCCGTTTATTGGCCTGAAAGGCCTTTCACCGTGCATGTCCATGAGTAGATAGGCTCCACCCTGGTAGACCTTGTCTATGATGTACGGGCCTTCATAGTTTGGCTCAAATTTTCCCCGCTTGGCACGATTGGGGATCATAGGTCTTTTGACCACTAGTACGAGTTCGCCTTGGCGGAATGTCCTCGGCCTGGTCAATCTTTCGTACGAGCGCGTCATCTTCGCTTTGTAGGCTTCTAGATGTTGTTGCGCTATGAGCCGGGTTTCGTCGAGGGCATCAAGCTCCTCAAGCTGAAGGTGAGCATTTTCTTCGTCCGTCAGCTCGTGGTGGACTGCTACTCGTAGAGAGGGTAACTCTATCTCGAGGGGGAGCACTGCTTCCGTCCCAAATACCAACGCGTACGGCGTTGTGTTCGTGGCCGTCTTGAATGTAGTTCGATAAGCCCAAAGGGCTTCTTGCAGCCTTTCGTGCCAGTCTCTCGTATTCCGGGAAACGGTCTTTTTTATGGTGTTTGTCAAGGTCTTATTGAAGGCCTCGGCCAGACCGTTAGCTCGTGGGTTGTAAACTGAAGAATATCTCCAGTCTATATTGTGCTGCTACGCAAAGCGGCTAATCTTATGGCTTCTGTAGGCTGGCCCGTTATCGGAAACAATCCGTCGTGGGGTTCCAAACCGATAGATGACGTGCGTCTTGAAGAAATGGAGGATATTCTCCGTCTTCACTTCCCTCAGTGGTACTGCTTCTGCCCATTTAGAGAAGTAATCAGTTGTCGCCAGGATAAAACGATGTCCCCGAGATGACGCTGGCTCGATGGGGCCGACTATGTCAGTCCCCCACATTTCGAATGGCTAGCTAGCCACCGTTGGGTGTAGTGGATTCGGATGTTGGTGGATAAAGTCTCCATGAATCTGGCATGAGTGGCATTGCTTCGCATACTCGAGGCAGTCCTGGATCATCGTGGGCCAGTAGTAACCCATCCGTTTAATTTTTAACTTCATCTTTGGGCCTGCTTGGTGAGAACCTCAAAGTCCGTCGTGAACTTCCTGAATGACTCTTTCCGCTTTGTCAGGTTCCAAGCATCTCAGCCATAGAGAATCAAACGATCTTTTGTACAGAGTATCGTTGACGAAAGCGAAAGATAGAGCTCGTTTCATGAGCTGATGTCTTGAGGACGCTTCTTTGGGCATTCGGTGGGACTTAAAGTAGTCTATGAAGACTTCCCTCCAGTCCTCGGCCTTCTCATGGTCTTTTATTTGTAGGGTCGTCTGCTCGGTCGCTCCCTTTTCTTTATATAATTCCGGAGGTATTTCTGCCGGGGCGAGCACTCGACGGCTTTGTACCACGATTCTGACGTCATCGAGGTTCTCGTCAGCCAATTCTTTAGCAAGTTTGGCCAACGCGTCTGCTTTGCTGTTTTCCGCGCGCGGTATGTTCTCCAAAGTATAGGAGGGAATTTGGGCCAACAGTTGTTGCACCTTTTCGCCGTACTTCACCAACTCCGGCTTGCACGTTTGGTAGTCACCATTTACTTGACTAACGACCAGCTGAGAATCCCCGTATATAAGGAGGTCTTCAATTCCCATGTCGATGGCGATTTCGAGGCCTGCTATCAGAGCTTCGTATTCAGCTTCATTGTTTGTCCTCGGCTCTGTTAAAGAGAAGGCGAAGCGCATTATCCCTCCTTGTGGAGTTACAAAAACGAGACCTATCCCCGATTTGATCATTGGGATAGCTTGTTTCTGTTTCTTTAAGGAGGACGCTCCATCGAAATAGAGTTCCCATAGGGTGCTACCGCCGCCAATCGCATCAAATGCATGCTCGTCCGGCAAATCACAGTTCAGAGGAGAATCGGCCGGTATCGGGTGCTCAGCGAGCAAATCGGCAATGGCCTGGCCTTTTACTGCCTTGAGAGGTTGATATGTTATCGAGAACTCCATCAGGAGCAGGGCCCATTTAGCGAGTCGTCCCGTCAATATGGCTTTTGACATCAAGTGTTTAAGGGGATCCACCTTTGAAACGAGACGGACTTCGTGTGCCAACGCATAGTGCCTGAGCTTTGTGATCGCGAAGATTAACGCCAGGCAATGTTTTTCAATGGGAGAGTAGTTGCTTTCTGCCCCCAGTAGAACTCGACATAAGTAGTAGAGTGCTCTCTCTTTCCCCTGATCGTTCTCTTGTGCCCATAGTGCGTCCAAGGAACCTTCGAGGGCGGTCGTATAAAGAATGAGGGGTTTTCCCTTGACCGGCGCGGCTAACACCGGAGGGTTCTGCAGGTACTGCTTGATCTCGTCTAGTGCACCTTGGCATTTGTGATCCCAAACGAATGGAGTTCCCTTCTTCATCAGGTGGCTGTAAGGACGGCATTTGCCTGAAAGGTTGGCTATAAATCGCCGGATGTATGCGAGCTTCCCTTGGAGAGACCGCAACTGTTTGAGGGTTCTTGGCGGAGGCATTTCCATGATCGCTTTAATCTTTAACGGATCTATTTCAATACCTCGGTGTTGAACGATGAATCCCAGGAATTTGCCCGAGGAGACTCCAAACGCGCATTTGAGGGGATTCATTTTCAAATTATATTGCCGAAGGCGTTGAAATACAGTCTCCAGATGCTTCAAATGCTCTTTGTATGACATGCTCTTTACTACGAGGTCATCAATATAGCACTCGACGATGTCATGTATGAGGTCATCGAAGATTTTTGTCATGGCCCTTTGATAGGTAGCGCCAGCGTTCTTTAGACCAAAGGGCATAACCCTGTAGCAGAATATACCCAAAGGGGTCCGGAAAGCGGCGTGCTTCTGGTCTTCGGGATGCATCTTTATCTGATTGTATCCTGACGAACCATCCATAAACGAGAAAACCTCGTGAGTGGACGTGTTATCTATCATTAGCTCGGTTACTGGTACTGGGAAATCGTCCTTTGGACAGGCTTTATTGAGATCCCTGAAATCTACGCATATGCGTACAGTCCAATAAATCTTCATTAGCGGGACGATATTGGCGATCCAATCGGGATACTGAACTTCTTGGATTAATCCAGAATCGATCAGTTTCTTGACTTCGGCGTTGATGCTCATCTCAAGCTCGAGTCGCATCCTCCTTGGCGCCTGCTTGACCGGCTTGATATCTGGGGATATTGCTAATTTATGCACAGTAATCTCCGGATCTAATCCTGGCATCTCGGAATAGTTCCACGCGAAGCAGTCTTTATGCCGTAGAAGCACGTTCTTTAACGCAGCCACCCTTTCTTCAGATAGCAGCTCGCTGACAAATGTCGGTCGTGGGTCATCTGCCGATCCCAACTCAAACTTCCTGAGGTTATTTGCAGTAGTATGTATACCATCTTCCAGTTCTTTCGGAGCTGGCGGAAATTCTGAGATCACCTCATCATTGCTGTTCTCAAAGCACCAGGGAAGGTCATCCATGTTCTCGGGCTCTTCTTTTAATATCGTAATCGTATAACAGGTGCGAATCCGCTCCCAAGACTGGGGTGGATCTGGTCCTGCTTTTGCGGCTTTGGGTTCATGCTTTTGTGGCGGCGTTACCCTCCAGCCATTGGATAAAGCGAATCTGCCCTGTTGGTACTGGTCCTCGACCCAGTTCTTGAAGGTGAAGCAGTCTTCGGTAGGATGTCCTATGGCTCGGTGATAAGAGCAATAGCTCAGATGAGAAGCCTTGTTAGCTTGCTCAGGATGTCTAGACTTTGGAAGCGCGATCATTTGATATTTTAAAGCTAGCTTGAGTAACCTCTCCGTCTTATCTCGGGGGAAGGAGTACGCCCGACTCATCTTCTTCATGAGGGACAAATCTGAGCCGTGTAATACCCGTTCACGTAACCTTCTAATCCTGCGTCGTTGTTGTCGGCTCCTCTTTCCGCTTCTTGATTTATTTCCGTCTCTGCGTCGGGCCTTTCGTACAACGGGTTGACAAGGATGAGCATCTTTGTCTTTTGCAACCTGTTGAAATAGACGTTGCGTCCTGGCCTTCTCGTAGATGGCCATTTCGCGGTCGTGGTCTTCCCGAGCTTTCTGACCCACCTTCCTGATAGGCTTGTCCATTCATTCTTCAAACGACGGACTCGGCGCTTCAATCGCGGGCCCTAGTTTTGATGAGGGGTTGGCATCTCCTGATAGGGCGTCCTCTTCCTCATCAAAGGTATATATAGCGTAGCTGCTGTGAGCCCGTCCCCGTTTTCCAGTTCTCGCGTATCCAAGCCCGAGTGTTTCCATTTTCCCGTTGGGTAATTTGCGTTGAGTCCCGGGGACATCCCAAATCTTGTTGTAGAACCGAGCCTGCCGAACAGCCTGTTTTAAGGGTACTCCTTGGCGCTTCAATAGCTTCTTTAATCCATTTGTATAGTATCTGGGCAGACGGATGGGTTGGAGCCTGTCGAGTGTAGCATCCGCGCCATGCCAGATCTCTTTCTCTATTTTCGACTCTGAGGATCGGAAGAATAGGATCACCTTCTCACCCCTTTGCCTGGGAGGGACGTAAAATGTTTGCAGGTCCTGCACATTGTGAGCTTGAAGCGTGTCGAGATCCTTGTAGTGTTCTCGCGGTACTATGGTGATTTGCAAACTATGGTCATCGCCAGGGGGTGCTTGTATTGACAGCCGATTGGAGAACACGGCATTAACTTCATCTTCTGAATCACTTCCGAAGACCAACATGGGGGCGGGCGTCCCCAGGTTGTTGCGTTGAGATGGCCCTCCATAAACTATCTCTTCCTCTTCTTCGGTATCACTCCCGAAAACAGGAATGGTGGCGGTGGTTTTGTTCTCCGGGTTGCGACACCTTTCTGTATCCTCGAAATCTGGCAAAAAGTACTTCGCATCTTCGTATTTGCGGACTTCGTTCACGGAAAATGGGTTTAACTCTCCTGTTACGGTATACTCAAAACCATCCTTAAAGTACTTCATACACTGATGTTGTGTAGAAGGGATGATGTTGTATTCGTGTAGCCAAGGACGACCGAGCAAGGCGTTGTAGCAGGTCTTGGCGTCAATGACATGGAATTTGATGTCTGTGACGAGAAGTCCAAAGCGTAATGTTAGTATCACAGATCCGAGAGTCCGTGACGATTGTGAATCGAAACCGGAGATAGTAATTTTGTCACGAGCGAGATGTTGCACACTCATGCAGATTTCTTTCAACACCCGAACATTAAGGAGATTGACGGAGGATCCATTATCCACCAGGATCTTGCCTATCTTGATGTCATGGCAGTATCCGAAAACATATAGGGGACGGTTGTGGTCGCAAGTCCCGAGAAGGAGGTCTTCATCACCGAAAGTGATGTCGGCCGTATGCACTTCCTCCAGTTCATCCTTCATCTTTTCAGTGGCGAGGAAGGCTTGGAATTGCTCAGGTTCTTGTAACGCCTTAATTAGTGAGTCTCGCGCTTCTTTTGATAATAGGAGGGCATCAAGAATGCTAAGCTGAGAAGGTAGCTTCCTTAGGTGCGCGAGGATGTTATAGTCCACCTTACCCTTCCTAGGAGGGTCTTTGGCAGCCAGCTCTCTCATGACTTGGTCATCTAAAGTGATATCTTCAGTGACCTTTTCCTTTCCCTTATCTTTTCTACTCACGGGCCCGAGATTCTTTTCTGGGAGTGTGCGATTGCGCAGCTGAATGTTCTCACAGGCCTCCGATTTCTCCTCTTTCCCCAAAACGGATTCTTTAAAGAGAGGGCCCAGAGCCATTTCTTCATCAGAGTCGCTCCCAAAGATGAGAACTTGTGACCCCTCGGCGTGAGCCATGTAACAGCTACCAGTAGTTCTGTTGTGCCCATCGACAGTACTTCTTCGCTCCCGACGGCTTTTGCATTTCATGCGCTTAAAGTGTTGCCGACGAGTAACATATCTTTGCCACCATATCTTAATGGCGTCGCACTCCTCCGTGGGGTGTGAGATTTTTCGATGATATGCGCAATAATCAGGGTGCCTCTCCACCCCATCATGTGTGTTTCCTTCCGAGGGTGGTAGCTTCATTCCCATTGACATGGCTTTGGCAAACCTTTTCCTCGTCTTGAATATCTTCTTGTCTACTTCGGATGCCTTTTGATCTGGCGAGGGTAGTTCAACTCTTTCATTCAGTCGCCTGCATTTGGTTCCTTCTGACGCTGCCATCTCACGCTCCTGATCCGCTTTACTTTTTAGACGAATCTCGTCTAGAAAGGCATTGATCATTTCATTTGTCAGCCACGCACGCTCTGGTTCAGGTTCTGCCTCCAGCTTCTTAGTGCCAGGAGTTTTCTCATCATCGGTAAACGAGTGAGAGATTACGTTACAACTCGCTACATATCCTTCGGATTCATCCGACGAACTCTCTCCATCATCTCTCTCTTGAAAGATGTGGTTGAGGAACTCTCGCAGTGTGACAGGAGTTCGCGCCTTTTGATTGTATTCTTCCAGCGCGTCGATTTGCTTCTGCAAGTTCGTGTGCTCGTTTCCAAGCTTCACGGGCTTCTTGGATTTCTTCTTCTTTTTCTTCGAAGATGGTGACGGTTGGGCGTGAGTTTGGGCCATTATCGCGAGTCTTCGTAGTTGGGCGGGGCTTCAGCATCCCTTCGAGAATTTAAGGTTTAAGAGGGTCCTTCCATTCGATCGCAGGGCACGATGAAGGTCTCTCAGCATTCTTTTGGTTTTTGTTGATAGCACGACCTCCCATGGAGCTTCTTCAATAAAGGAGCATATTGCCCCCGGTGTATCTGCTTTCTTAGGAGTATGCGGTTGTGGTGGGTTCACCTTCCACTTTTCGGACAGTACAAACTTCCCCTGGAGGTATTGATCTTCAATCCATCCTTTGAAGACGAAGCAATCTTCAATCGGATGACTTACCGTTTGATGGTAAGGGCAATAGTTAGGGTTATTCACCTCGGTGGGTTGCGGTGGTCGCCTTGGCTTTGGTAGGTTTATAAGTCTGTTGCGTATTGCCAGCTCGAATAACCGTTTCGTCTTGTCTCATGGGAACGAGTAGGGACGCTTCATCTTCTCATTATAATACCGGCGTCTTTCTTCCAATTGATCTGCCGGTTTTGGGGCGTTAGGTTGCTGTTGGGCATTCGCGACAAAGGTTGCCCTTCCTTTACCCTTGTCATTCCGAGGTTCCGACTTCGGGGGAGGTGGTCTATGACCCATCTGGTCCATCTTAGCCAACTTGTCGATTAAAGCCTGGAATGTGGTTGGCTTAAAGAACATCATAAACTGGGAGATAGTTGCGTGGGGGTCTACGGTTCCCACGAACATGCCTACTGCGGGTGCCTCCTCATTGCGTTGCTCGCATCTCGACCACAAATTCCGCCAGCGTATAGCATACTGGACCCAGGTTTCGCCTGGTTTTACCCTGGCGTTAATCAATGCAGTTATTGGAGTGCGTTCGCTAGCACTTGCGAATCGCTGGGTGCATAACAACTCCATTTCAGTGAACGTTTTGATAGAATCATTCGGGAGTTCCGAATACCATTCGAACGCTGTTTCTGATAAGCTGCCCACGAACTGGCGGAGCAACAGTTTATCATCACCGCCGGTGTTACTGCAGAGGGCCTGGAACTGGGCGACATGTTGATGGGGGTTGCTGGTTCCCTTATACACGTGGAATTTTGGTATCGTATAACCTGGCGGGTATTTGATTTGGTCGTACCAGCCTGGATACGGCCGTCCCGTTTTTACGACTTGACCAGCCGCCTCAGTCGCATGATGGACCCGGATTTGCTGGGCTATGTAGTCAGCCAAGTCAGCCTTAGAGATTGCCTCGCCCTTGGCCATTGAGAGGGATGGTGGTGGATTTGACGTTTCTCCTCGGTCGTCTTCAAGAACGGTTGGGGGATCTTCGGCGGGTAGGTCCTGCTGGATCATCATTCCTATCATATCTTGGAAGAGAAGGCCCATACGTTGTATGTTGGCTGCTTGTTCAGCAGCCTCTTTGTCCTTTTTCTCCAGTATCCGGCGAAGGAATTGAGCGTCGGTCTCTTCCTCTTGGCGTGCGTCTGAGGACGTTTCTGGGCTTTCTTTTGGCCCGGTAAGTGCGGCCATAGCATTCATCATTTCCTGAAGCTTTTGTTGCTGCTCCTGGGCTTTCGTCACGGATCGGGTTAGCGGTCGGTGGCCTGTAGAAGTGCGGCTTTCCTCCTTTCCAGCAGTCATGTAAACAGTGTGCACCACCATGCCCCCAGACTTAGGGTGTCTGGGCTCAGTGCTTTTAGCCGTCGTTGCATGCTGGGGGATCTTTTCTGGCCTCCTCCTTTTATGAGCCATGGAGGTTGAGTGGGCCGTTGAGGTGGTCGTCCAGACGGCCTTTCGGGGTTTAGCCTGGTGACCGGCCTCCGGTTGGATTTTCAGCTTCTTGTGCTGGCGGGAAAAGTTTGGATCGATGATCGAGTCTCGGGCCTGCCGCCAAACCTTATAGATTTTGGAAGACAGCCGTTGAGGAGATCGGGGCTGTTCTGGTTTTATTTCCACTACCTTTTTTTAATGGGGGAGGAGACCTCTTCAGCACTGCAGTAGGAGAATTCCTTCGCACCTTATTTAGCATTTCGAAGCTGTTCCCAGTTGGAACAGCAGCATTAACATCTGCCATCGGGGCTGATAGGGCCAACCCGGAAGGGGAGTTGCCCCCAGCCTTCCTTACTCGGCGCCAATGGCAACGTCGTGCGTGTCGAGCGGACGGCGCTGGGTCAGCGGTAAGAATGGTTTCGTCTTGCCCCCTGTGTGGGTGGGGGGCCGCTGTTGGTGTTAGCCTGTCAAAGACCGATGTCCTTTGGGCAGCAGGAGCGGGCGCTGAAGCCGTTAATCTTGTAAAGACTGACTTTTTGGCCGGGGAAGCCACCTTGGCGATTTCGGAGGCAGGGGCTGCCACTTTCTTAGATGCAGCCTTCTCTGAGACTGTAGGCCCCATGATGAGTCCGCAGGATTTCTGGCCCAATCTAGAGAAGACCGAGGCGTTGATGTTGGGCGACTCGTTGAGGGGAGCCGCGGCAGGGGTAAGACGATCAAAGACCGACTTCTTGAGAGCTTCCTTTGTCAGCACCGGCGCCGTGAAGCTTGTTGGCGGTAGTATAGTCCCAAAGAACAATCCGGTAGTGGCCTGAGTCACCTGGTCCACCGGCATTGTGAATAACGAAGCAGCTTGGGTCCGTAGGCTATACCTCCTGGCGAGGCAAAGCGTTGGTCGCAATTGCAGTTTGAGCGGTTGGAGGATTTCGCAGAAGTAGAAGCTATCGATCCTTTGCTTTCTGCAATAAGCAAGACGCCAATTCTTAGTATCTTGAACCCCAAGGGCAACTATTAGCGAACCGCGATTGGTTCGCGAATCACGACACATGAAGTGTGGAGTGGAAAGAGGAAAAGGTCCCACCGGGCGTGCCAGAATCTGTTCCCCTCCGAAGGACGGCGGCGACGCGGACGTCTCGCCTGAAGTTCGGGGCAGATGCTAATTGGTGCTATCCGTCCACCTCTCCGAAGATGCCAAGTTGATTTATGGCACCGTGCATCGGAGGTTTAAACGGATGCGGCCGATGTAGCAGACTTCGTCAGATTCCCCCTCGTTTGAGGGGTTTTTGATTGTGGGGACGCTCTTCCTTGCAGGCGCAAACCCCTGCAGTTAATTACGCTACCGCATCACGGTAACAACTTTCTACTTCTCCAGATGGTTACTTCGTGTCGTGTGTGTTTATTTTTATGTTTCGTTGCCCATGGATTGTTTACAGAGACCGAATTATGTCGTCGCCCGTAGGACGTGGAGTAGTCCAAATCCGTGTTATCTTAGATCTGGGTTTGGGGGTTTGGTTTGAGGATACGTTAGCCATACTTGAGGCTAAGATCAACTCAAACGTTTGTTAAGGATACGTTAGTCTAACTTGTGACTAAGATCAACTTAACGGGATCGTTTAGATCCGACAAAAGAGCACGCGGGGCTCTATTGTTCTAGTTTAGGGACATAGTGGTCCATCGTATGTATGGCCATCGGGACCCGTCACCTCTCTGACGACGTTGAAGGATTACAACGACGGATGTCAGAGGAGTTCAGAGATGTGCCCTCGAGCCAGAGTTAATTTGGGGGATTCGTAGTCCAGTCTGTTTGAAGGTTTAAGGATACGTTAGCCATCTTTGAGGCTAAGATCAACTTAAACGGGATCGTTTAGATCCGACAAAAGAGCACGCGGGGCTCTATTGTTCTAGTTTAAGGACATTGCGGTCCATGGGTAGTTTAAGGACATTGCGGTCCATGGATAGTTTTAAGACATCTCGGTCAAGGTTAAGGACGTCGTAGTCTATGGGTTTAAGGACCCCATAGTCCATTGTTAGTTTTAAGACATCTCGGTCAAGGTTAAGGGCGTCGTAGTCCATGGGTTTAAGGACCCCACAGTCCATATCGATGTGTGGTCATCGGGACCCGTCACCTCTTTGAAGACATTGAGGGATTACAATGCCAAGTATCAAAGGAGTGAAGAGATGTACCCTGGAACCGGAGTGGATTAAATAGTCCTTGGCCCAATTTGGGATCAAGACCCATTAATTATATTATGAGCCCATTGGCCCAGTTAATCACAAATTGAGGACTTATGGCCAGCTTGGGCTAAGTCCAACCAGGAGAGGCTTTGCCTCCATCCATTTGGCCAATTGGGCCAAAGCCTAGTGTTAAACACAACAGAGCAATCAGTGTTGAACACTGGGAATGAGATTGACAAGTTAGTGTTTAGCACTAAAAGATGATTGGTGTTAAGCGCCAGCGACAAGGCTTTCAAATTAGTGTTAAACACTAAAGCAAATCAGTGTTAAACATTGGTAGAAGAGTTCTCAAATTAGTGTTAAACGCTAAGGTAGTCGGTGTTTGAACACTGCGAATGAAGTTCTTTGATTAGTGTTGAACACTAAGGCCCAACAGTTGTTTTAACACTGGATTAGGGAGTTTCAATTTAGTGTTAAACACTAAGGCAAGAGGGGTCACGTAGCAACACGTGAGAGCGCCCTCCCTTCATTTGTTCTGCTGAGATTATCGCGTCGGTGTTTGAACACTGCGAATGAAGTTCTTTGATTAGTGTTGAACACTAAGGCCCAACAGTTGTTTTAACACTGGATTAGGGAGTTTCAATTTAGTGTTAAACACTAAGGCAAGAGGGGTCACGTAGCAACACGTGAGAGCGCCCTCCCTTCATTTGTTCTGCTGAGATTATCGCGTCTTTCAGAACATCACGTGCCATCACGTGATGGGCATTCAAATGCTTATATGTTAGAGCTTCTGCCGAGGGTCACGTGGGTCACGTGGGGTGCTGCCTCAAAAGGGCTTTCTGTAGATCTCTTGGGGGGGTCACGTGGTGACACGTGACCCTGCCTCTATGTATGTTATTTAGAGGATCTGTTAACCTTTTTTCAGGAATTAAATTCCTCGAGCTTTAAATTTCAGAGGAATTAAATTCCTACTTCCTTTTGAAGATTTATATTCTGAATAGAGTTGGACTCTGAATTTTTTGTAGGAATTAAATTCCACATACATGTGAAGAACTGAATAGGGTTAAACCCTAATAAAAGCTTTTAAGGAATTAAACTTCCATTCTCTGTTAAATTATGATTAAGGGAATTAAATTCCTGCTGTTTCAACAGAACTAGGTTCTTAATTAGGGTTAAACCCTGTTTCTTTTTGTTCTGAAGGAATTAAATTCCCATGATACAGGGTCAAGCCCTAATTTTATTTTAAAGGAATTAAATTCCCATAGTTCTGTGAGAATTAAATTCTCGTGCTTCCATTCCCTCTCTATGTTTTGGGATCTGCATGGCAGGATCTCAACCCATTGAGAATTGAATTCTCAACTTCAAGGGGAGATGTGCACTTTACAGGTTCTCTATCAAAGAGAGAAGAAATATGTTCTTCTGTTTTATATATCAGAGTTAAACTCTGTTGAGAATTAAATTCTCTTTCTTTCAAAAGCCTTCCCTTTCTTACCTAGGGTTTTCTTTTGCAGAAGATCCAGATTCCTCAAAGTATCAAGGCTATCTCCTTTTTCTTCCTTCTGCGTATATCTCTGTATCCCTTTTTTGTATCTCTTGGCTCCTATTTATAGGAGAAGCAGCCGAATCAATCAGTTTTTTGACGAATCTTCATTGAGAGATTTGATTTGCATCCATCATTCGTTTTGGACCTTTGGATTATTAGGTGAATTTTATTCACCATTGGATTTCAAATCCAGGGATTCCCCTTTGTTATTTCGGTTAGATTTAAAGGGGAAATCTTTCCAAACCCGAGATTTTCCCATAGATAGATCACCTCTGAATCTTCAATTCGATTGGTTCCAGATAATCGCTTTCCTTCAGAATTTAATTCTGTTGACAAAATGGGCTTTGAAAGCCGGTCACGTGTGACCACGTGACCCATGGTCACGTGTGGACACGTGACCCTCTTTGGAATGAGCCTCCCTCCTTCTTTTTGCGCTGTCTTCTGGTTGCTGCTTAACCGTCACGTGCCACCACGTGACCTCTGGTCACGTGTGAGCACGTGACCCTTGTATGGATTCTTTTTCTTGGTTTAACTGGAGAACAATTCTGATGTTTTGAGCATCACGTGCCAACACGTGACCCCTGGTCACGTGGGAGCACGTGACCTCTTTTGAAGCTTTTTCCCTGATTTGATCAGGGAACCAATGTGCCTTTGCCGCTTGCTTTTTAATGTCACGTACCGACACGTGACCCTGGTCACGTGGGAGTACGTGACTCTTTCTGAAGCCCTTTTCTTCGATATAGTTGGGAAACTGAACTTGTCTTGCCGATACTTTTAGGTGTCACGTGCCAACACGTGACTGCTGGTCACGTGTAAGCATGTGCCCCTCTTCTAAAGCTTTTTCCATAAGCCTTTCTGATTTTAAATCAGGAAACACATGTTTAATAATAATGAATATGAAACGGTAAACATGAAGTGATGATATGAGCATGAAGGAACAAGTATAGGAAAACAATAAAGTAGGTAAACGGTAAGGCAGGTGTATCGAATCAGCAATCAATGCATGTCACTAAACCTATCAGTCTTTAAGTCTTACTGTCCAGGTCGCTAAACCTATCGTCAGTCCAAGTGTGAGAGTCAACCACTCGTGAGTATCCCCCACCCAAGGATAGAGCCCCAGGGGCAAGAGAACACGGGTTCGAGTCGCTCGCTAATAATCAGTAATATCAACCATATAACTCCCAAAATCGCTGTGTATACCGGCAATGGGACTCATAAGATTCTTTTGAACTCACACCCAAACTACCCCACATCCCGCGGTCTATATCAAAATCAACCATAAACTTAAATACTAGTCGGTCCATGATAAGTCTATGTGAGAACTGGAGACAGGATCTACATCAAGTATGGTTACACTTATACATGCCCCATAGACGTCGACAATTCAATAAATAAATATAAGTGCTTCCATAATCGTCCCATACCAATTATGGTTACACTTATACATGTCCCATAGACGTCGACAATTCAATAAATCAATATGGTTCGCTGATTGTGTACAAGTACGTGTCACTTCGCTTATTTATTCACGCTTTAACACTGACGTACTTTCCACAATCAAAACACTAATATCTAACACTGGGTAATGTACACGACCACTAAGCTACCAATGCATATGAGCTTTATATGATATGATGAGAATACAATAATTACGATATGAATAGAATATCATCAGCCAGCGTCCTTCCACTTGCATAATTAACTATAAATCATACATGCAGAATTAAGCAAAACAATGTAAAGGGGGTAAGAAGTATGTTTAATTGTCTATCAATAAAAATTTGTTTCGTGTCAATCGAGTTTCATATTTTCTAGTTATGGTCATTTCATTTTAGGTGTTCACAGCAGGAAATCCAATTTCAGAATTAGAAGTCTGTTTCGTAACATATTTTTATCCTAGTTGGGATCGTAATTAGGCGACACTATAGTTGAACAATATTTAGGTTTTACAGTTAGGTTTCCACCTCAATTAGAGGATCAGTGATATCCTATATCAACAGGGAGTTATGGACAGGTTATGATCGATGTGTAAAATTTGTCACTGCAGAATTCAGCAGAACATATCGACATCATAAAATGTGTTAAAAATATCATACTGTTGAGAAATACAGTGAGACCGGTGGGATAAATAAGATAACTCAATTTCCTTTGTAACGATATAGGTTTCCGCACATTTTCGCATTTGAGCAAGGATATACGGTGATTTAAGAACAAAGGTTAACCGGGATTACTGCTCTGGACTGCAGTCCAGAATCGTAATTCTCCTCGGTCATCTCTATCATAATTTGTTAAAATTCAGTTATCAACTATAGAGTACTGTAGGTTAATCAGTTATTGTCACGACCCAAGTTTGGATGTGACAGGCACTTAGATTGTATCATATCTAAAGATATGCACAAGTCCAAGTAAGCCAAAACCCAAGATCAAAATACCTTATTTCGGAATTGTTTATGAAAATTTAGTTTTTAAGTAAAAATTTCAATTTGTGAAGTTAATTCATTAAGCAATTAATAAAGGTTAAGTTTGGTTGTATTCCTAATTGGAATCAACGATATCAACATGAATCATGAATATAAGCAAATGTAACATCACTAAATCTCATAAAGAAAGAAGCTATAAAACTGATCAACCGATCTCAACTGTACATATATATACCATCTCTCCTTTCTAAGTCAAAATACAAGTCTGATGGAGTCTTTCTAGATACAAAATACAAAATGGAAGGTTACTACACATGTAACCTACCCGCAAAAGATGGAATACAACTGCAAAAGTGATCCTGTCTCGCAGCTACCCGTCCACTCTATCCCTGCAAGGAACTGTGGCACAACGGGGATGAGTTGCCAACTCAGTGAATACGACTAACATATAACGGCGAATAAAGTAAATATGACAATCATGCTACTGAATATGAATCAATATGATATATGAGTATATGTGAAATCCAACAATAAATCTCATTATACTTCTGAAATCACAACTCAAGTAATCATTTCTCGGTGTCCATCAATGACACAAAAACTTTCATTTCTTATAGGCATCATTCCCCGAATGATCCTATACTCATTATATCGGTCGTTATCCTCTAGATACACGCCGTATTTCTATAACCAACTCCGGTATCGAGTAACCTCGCTAGGCTCCCCCGTCTCAATACGGCTATCCTGCCCCTCGGTCTCGACCGGGTCCACCCTGTCTCCAACTGTATATCTCCCCCACTCAGTATGGATAACGTAAATCCGCGACCGTATATCTCCCCCACTCGGTCCGGAATAAAACCAAAAACAGAAATCATCTCAGGGTGGACATGTCACATCAATCATGAAAAACTGGATTTATGTAGTAGTATTCAAAAACTCAAAATCATAAATCCTCAATTCTGCATCTATCTCATATCCAACATGGAAGTACGCATAAAGCAACAGGATGTAAATAATGAAATCTACCAATATAAATAACATATGAAATACAATATAATCCATGTTAATAAGTATGATATTTAAGTGTATGTGACATGGCAATATCGACGAGGTGTGTGTAGCATATAAGATGTGCACGTGGCATGACTCGTCAATACTTGTGAAGTGTTCTAACAACTAAGCAATATTCAAGTATTTTAATGAATGAAATTCTAACATTTACATATGATGATATGGATATCACATTAAGTAAACCCACGGGCGAAACACGCCATCTTTACTAAATTCCCCGGTAGATGTTTAGTCTGCTCACCGGAAAGTCGAATCTACTCCGGAATCGCTAATCCTTTCCCTTTCCTCGCGGCTTCCGTATTTCTCGTATCCGTGTCTAAATATGCAAAGTTAACGCGTATAAGCAAAACTACATTTCCGATATAACGGACATAGAAAACACGCTATCCCTCTTATATGTTACCTATTATCTGAATATCAAGTTATAAAGCACTTAATCTCGCTGGATTTTAGCTTAAATCTGCACAGTTTCAGAAATTAAAACGCGACGTGATTTCATCGTGTCGTATTTAGCGTTTTACGATTCCTTTTCCGATATATCCTCCCAGATTTTAGTTACAGTAAAACTAAGTTAATTCAACAGTGCCAAAATATCCTAAATTGTACACTGCAGACTACCCAATTAACCAAATCCCCAAAACTCCCCACATGGCCGGCGACGCCGGCCAAAACTCTTCTGTCGCCGGCCCATAACCGGCGCCCTGCCTCCGTCTTCTTGTGGTGTGTTCTATTTGATTCCTACATCATTCTAGCTCTGTTGAATTTATTTGATTATGTTTCAGATTAAAGCAGATTCTAACAGATTATAAATTTTAACTA
This sequence comes from Agapanthus africanus, assembly GCA_030015575.1. NCBI lineage: Eukaryota > Viridiplantae > Streptophyta > Magnoliopsida > Asparagales > Amaryllidaceae > Agapanthus > Agapanthus africanus. The sequence continues at coordinate 79,709,959 of CM057345.1, forward strand.
AATACTATATTATGTGACATGTTAAATCGATTTTTAACTAATCTACAGAGCTTAATTATCTACTGTGATTAAGAATTTTACCTTCCTATTTGTTGTAGGAATAACCCTTCTTGATCAATCAATCCCTCTTAGCTTGATGATGATCCAAACTCAAGAACAAGCTCCTTCTTCTTCCACTTCTTCCTCTTGTTTTCTTTTCTCTTTTACTTTTCTTTTCTTTTGATATTCATTCAGTTTTGATTCTGATTTTAACTGAAACTGAACTATTTAAGTGGAAGAATGAAGAGATAAGGGAAGGTGGAGGTGTCCTATGATGAAGGGTGTGCACTTCATGCAAGAAGGAGGTGGAGAATGAAGGTGGCATGAAGGATGAGGTATTTTTGGTTTATTTTCTATTTTCTTTTGATTTATTTTGACTTTAATTTCAGAACTGAATTGATATACTTTATTCACTTAAACCCTTGATAATACCTTGTTTGCATAAAACCTAACTTTGCAATTCAACCCCTCACAACTAGCTTATTATAAAACACATCTTTTGTTAAAAATGAAGCTAAAATTTTCATTAAAACCCTTATAACTTATTTAATTTACATTCAAAATTTCTAATTTAAATTGTATTACATAAAACTTATGAAGATTAACATATTTGATTTTAACCATTTTGTGATTTATCAGCTTATTCTTATTTTAATTAAATTTATTTATTTCTAAGTTTTCCTAATTGTTACAATATTCCCCCCTTATGAAAATTCGGTCCCCGAATTTAAACTAATTACTAGACATACCTATGAAAAGATGTGGAAATTTCTTTCGCATTGCGTCCTCCGTCTCCCAAGTAATCTCCTCGCGATCCTTTCCTTGCCAGAGAACCTTTACAGATGGCAGTGTCCTTGATCGTAGTTGCTTTGCCTGTCTGTCCAGAATAGCGACTGGCTGTACTGTGAAGGATAGATCTGGCTCAAGCTGTAGAGTCTGATGATGGATCGCGTGAGATGGATCGTGAAGATATCTGCGAAGCATCGATACGTGGAACACTGGATGTACGTCGGGAAAACCCGGTGGAAGTGCTAACCGATAAGCCACAGCGCCCACTCTCTCTAAAATCTCGTATGGTCCTACATATCTAGGGCTGAGCTTCCCTTTCTTCCCGAAGCGTATCACATCTTTCATTGGAGATACTCGAAGGAACACATGATCTCCCACATCAAACTCAAGTTTGCGTCGTCTTCGATCCGCGTATGACTTCTGTCTGCATTGAGCCGCTTTCATTCTATCTCGTATCAATTGAATCTTCTCTGTAGTTTCCTGTACTATCTGCGGTCCCAATATACCACTTTCGCTAAGTTCCGTCCAGCAAACAGGTGATCTACATTTCCTTCCATACAAAGCTTCAAAGGGTGCCATCTGGATCGTCTCTTGAAAACTGTTGTTATAAGAGAATTCTACCAAGGGTAGGTGACGATCCCAACTACCACCGAAATCTAGGCTACAAGCCCGAAGCATATCCTCTAGTATCTGAATTGTCCGCTCCGACTAACCGTCTGTCTGTGGGTGGAAAGCTGTGCTGAAACTCAGTCGTGTACCAAGAGCGTCCTGAAGTTTCTGCCATAGCCTGCTCGTGAACAGGGTACCTCGATCTGATACTATGCATGTCGGCACTCCATGTAGACGTACAATCTCATCGATATAAACCTGTGCATACTAAGCAAATCCATATGTCGTCTTCACTGGAAGAAAATGAGCGGCCTTCGTCAGCCTGTCTAGTATCACCCAAATGGAATCGTACCCTCTGCTAGTCTTGGGTAGACCCACCACAAAATCCATGGAAATCTGTTCCCATTTCCACTCTGGAATGGGTAAAGGTTGCAGCTCTCCGGCTGGCCTCTGGTGTTCTGCTTTAACTTGCTGACAAGTCAAGCATCGCGAAACAAAATCCGTAACATCCTTCTTCATTCCTTCCCACCAATAATTTTCCTTCAAATCAAGATACATTTTGGTGGAACCAGGATGAATACTATATACTGACCTGTGGGCATCCTCCAAAATCTCACGCCTCAATCCGTCAGAATCTGGCACACAGAGACGAGTCCTAAAACGTAACACTCCATAATCATCAATCACGAACTCCGTCTCCTTACCCTGCCTAACATGATCCATAATCTCCTTCAAGCGAGTATCGGTAGGCTGCGCATCTCGAATACGATCCAATAGCTGAGGTCTGGTGCGAACATGTGCTAGCTGACCTCCTGCCGCTGTGAACTCAAACTGTATACGGCTATCACATAAGATCTGCCAGTCTGTAGAAGACTGTCTCTGCAAAAGACTCAAATGAGATAATTTACTTCCAGGCCTCCGACTCAAGGCATCTGCTACTACATTTGCTTTGCCTGGATGGTACAAAATCTCACAGTCGTAATCTTTCACCAATTCCATCCATCTACGCTGCCTGAGATTCAGATCCTTCTGTTGAAAGATATACTTTAAACTTTTATGATCTGTGAAGATTTGACACGTTTCTCCGTACAAGTAATGTCTCCAAATCTTCAATGCGAAAACTACAGCAGCCATCTCTAGATCATGAGTGGGGTAATTTTGTTCATGCCTCTTTAACTGTCGAGAAGCATATGCTATAACCTTGCCGTGTTGCATCAACACACAGCCTAAGCCCACTCTAGAAGCATCGCAATATACAACGAAACCCCCTGACCCGGAAGGTAAAGATAATACAGGTGCAGTCGTCAAACGCGTCTTTAGTTGTTGGAAACTCTGCTCACACGCATCTGTCCACTGAAATGGAACTTCCTTCCTAGTCAATCCTGTCAAAGGTGCCGCTATTCGTGAAAAATCCTGTACGAAGCGTCTGTAATAACCTGCCAGACCTAAGAAACTCCGAACCTCTGTAACTGACATAGGCCTGGGCCAGTGTTGTACCGCTTCAATCTTCTTTGGGTCAACGCATATACCTTCTCTCGTAACAATGTGACCCAAGAACTCCACATTATCGAGCCAAAAAGCACACTTAGAAAATTTTGCATACAGCTGATGCTCTTTCAAGGTCTGCAATGTGATACGTAAATGCTGCTCGTGCTCCGTCTGACTCCGAGAATATACAAGAATATCATCTATGAATACTATAATAAACCGATCGATAAATGGTCTAAAGATACGGTTCATCATATCCATAAAAGCTGCTGGAGCATTGGTGAGTCCGAACGACATCACCAGAAATTCATAATGCCCATATCTCGTACGAAATGCTGTCTTCGGAATATCGTCCTTCCGAACCCTCAACTGATGATATCCTGACCTCAAGCCAATCTTTGAGAAGAATCTGGCTCCTTGCAACTGATCGAACAAGTCATCTATTCGCGGTAATGGATACCTGTTTCGCACTGTGACGCGATTCAGCTGTCGGTAGTCGATGCACATTCTCATACTACCGTCCTTCTTCTTTACAAATAACACAGGAGCTCCCCACGGTGAAACACTGGGACGTACAAGTCCTCTATCTAACAACTCTTGCAACTGGCCTTTGAGTTCTTTCAATTCCGTCGGTGCCATTCGATATGGTGGTATAGAAATAGGCCCTGCACCCGGAATCAAGTCAATGCAAAATTCAATATCTCGATCAGGTGGCAATCCTGGTAACTCTGCAGGAAATACCTCAGGAAATTCTCGTATGATCGGGATTTGGTCCAATGGAACATCAGCGACCCCTATGTCCTGAATAAAAGCCAAGAACCCAAGACAACCCTTCTTCAAAAGCCGTCTCGCACAAAAAGCAGAAATCATGTTGACAGGGGTTAACTTGCAATCCCCCTGCACAACAAACACCGGTTCACCTGGAAAACAAAATCTAACCGCTTTTCCTCTACAATCTACATAGGCATGACAAGCGGCTAACCAATCCATCCCAAGAAGTATATCAAAATCCAACATGTCCAGGAGAATCAGATCAACTAGCGAATCTCTATTACCAATACGCACCGAACACGATCTAAATACGTGTCGAGCTATAAAGGAATCTCCAACTGGAGTAATCACTACCAAAGGTAACTCTAATAATGACGACTCCTTCCCCAATAAAAGTGCGAATCTTGAAGATACATAAGAGTGTGTAGAACCGGGATCAAATAAGACATGTGCCTCTAATGAACATACTGTAAGAGTACCTGTCACGACTGCATTTGATGCCTGGGCATCCTGTGGAGTCAGCGCAAAAACCCGTGCCTGGCCCCTGCCCGCATCCTGTCGCCCTCTACCTCTATCTCCTCTACCTCTCTGAGCACGTCCTGCATAGCCTCGACCTCGTGGTGCAACTGCCTGGCGTGTAGCGCCAACTGGGGGAGGAAGTAAAGCCATCGGTGTAGGAGGTGGAAGGGGTAAAGCAGCCTGTGGAGCAACGGTCCCGCCCTGAGATCTACAATCTCGCGCAAAGTGTCCGGGAAGTCCACAACTATAACAGGTAGATGGTGGTCTCTGATCACCAGGATAAGAACTGAACATCTGGCCCTGTGTCCAATCTCGTCCAACACTGCGGCCTGGAGTATGTCTGCCTGGATAGGACCCTCTACCTCGGCCAAAATGTCTATTTGTCGGCACGAATGGTCTACTCCTCTTTGGCTCCGGAACGACTCCTGACTGGCTCAAACGCTCCTCTACTCGAATCGCCGCATCCATGGCCTGTGCATATGTATCAAAATGCTGGGAGCCTATCGCCAGGTACAACTGTGTGTCCAAACTCCTTAGGAACCTTTTCACCCGAAGCTCCTCTGTAGGTACTAAGTATGGGGCATATCGCGATAGCTGGGTGAATCGTAAGTCATAATCGGCTACTGACATACTTGCTGATTTCTTCAACGCTTCGAAACTGCTAGCTCTAGCATCCCTCACACTCTCGGGAAGAAATCTAGCAAGAAAGACTGTAGAAAACTCGGTCCACGTCATCGGAGGAAGATTCGTAGCTCGCCCTCTCTCCATCGACTCACACCACTCCTGTGCAAGTCCCTCCAAACGAAAGCTAGTCTGCTCAACTGACCTCGCATCAGAACATCGCAATGATCTGCCGATCCTCGCCATTCTATCAAGAAACGACTGAGGATCTTCCGCCACATCGGTCCCTGTGAATACCGATGGTCTTAATCTCATAAACTCTGCAAGTGATACCTCCATCACTCTCGTATCTTCTGGCACTACCGTCTGTGTAGGCTGTACCTCGGACTCTGCTACGGTCGGTGCTGGATCTGATCTCAAAGCTCGAGTGGTCTCAGCTAACTGTCCTACCACTCGCTGTAATCCCAACATACCCTCCTCGATCCTAGTCATGCGATCTGGAGGAGGAGGATCAGCATGCTCATGCACCTCCTGCACGTCCGGTGTACCAGTCCTCGTCACAGGCGGACTCGCCCTAGCTGCATTCCTGGCTGCGGCTCGCCTAGCCCGCGTAGCCATAGCAACTAGAATAAGAAACGAGAGTCGATAAGGTGTGGGAACAGAAGAATTCAATAACGGAGAATCAACGGAAGAATAGATCAAGATAAACATCCTAAGGTTAGTTAGGCTGAATACGATAACGTAAATATGCCGCGGAACATACGTACGATACTGCATTCGTCCTAATTCACCTACTCCATCAAACCAAAGGTCATCCTAACTCTCAGACTTACTTCAACCTATAGAAATCCCTTACTGAATTCCGTAAGGTTACTCCTAAGCTCTGATACCAACTTTGTCACGACCCAAGTTTGGATGTGACAGGCACTTAGATTGTATCATATCTAAAGATATGCACAAGTCCAAGTAAGCCAAAAACCAAGATCAAAATACCTTATTTCGGAATTATTTATGAAAATTTAGTTTTTAAGTAAAAATTTCAATTTGTGAAGTTAATTCATTAAGCAATTAATAAAGGTTAAGTTTGGTTGTATTCCTAATTGGAATCAACGATATCAACATGAATCATGAATATAAGCAAATGTAACATCACTAAATCTCATAAAGAGAGAAGCTATAAAACTGATCAACCGATCTCAACTGTACATATATATACCATCTCTCCTTTCTAAGTCAAAATACAAGTCTGATGGAGTCTTTCTAGATACAAAATACAAAATGGAAGGTTAGTACACATGTAACCTACCCGCAAAAGATGGAACACAACTGCAAAAGTGATCCTGTCTCGCAGCTACCCGTCCACTCTATCCCTGCAAGGAATTGTGGCACAACGGGGATGAGTTGCCAACTCAGTGAATACGACTAACATATAACGGCGAATAAAGTAAATATGACAATCATGCTACTGAATATGAATCAATATGATATATGAGTATATGTGAAATCCAACAATAAATCTCATTATACTTCTGAAATCACAACTCAAGTAATCATTTCTCGGTGTCTATCAATGACACAAAAACTTTCATTTCTTATAGGCATCATTCCCCGAATGATCCTATACTCATTATATCGGTCGTTATCCTCTAGATACACGCCGTATTTCTATAACCAACTCCGGTATCGAGTAACCTCGCTAGGCTCCCCCGTCTCAATACGGCTATCCTGCCCCTCGGTCTCGACCGGGTCCACCCTGTATCCAACTGTATATCTCCCCCACTCAGTATGGATAACGTAAATCCGCGACCGTATATCTCCCCCACTCGGTCCGGAATAAAACCAAAAACAGAAATCATCTCAGGGTGGACATGTCACATCAATCATGAAAAACTGGATTTATGTAGTAGTATTCAAAAACTCAAAATCATAAATCCTCAATTCTGCATCTATCTCATATCCAACATGGAAGTACGCATAAAGCAACAGGATGTAAATAATGAAATCTACCAATATAATTAACATATGAAATACAATATAATCCATGTTAATAAGTATGATATTTAAGTGTATGTGACATGGCAATATCGACGAGGTGTGTATAGCATATAAGATGTGCACGTGGCATGACTCGTCAATACTTGTGAAGTGTTCTAACAACTAAGCAATATTCAAGTATTTTAATGAATGAAATTCTAACATTTACATATGATGATATGGATATCACATTAAGTAAACCCACGGGCGAAACACGCCATCTTTACTAAATTCCCCGGTAGATGTTTAGTCTACTCACCGGAAAGTCGAATCTACTCCGGAATCGCTAATCCTTTCCCTTTCCTCGCGGCTTCCGTATTTCTCGTATCCGTGTCTAAATATGCAAAGTTAACGCGTATAAGCAAAACTACATTTCCGATATAACGGACATAGAAAACACGCTATCCCTCTTATATGTTACCTATTATCTGAATATCAAGTTATAAAGCACTTAATCTCGCTGGATTTTAGCTTAAATCTGCACAGTTTCAGAAATTAAAACGCGACGTGATTTCGTCGTGTCGTATTTAGCGTTTTACGATTCCTTTTCCGATATATCCTCCCAGATTTTAGTTACAGTAAAACTAAGTTAATTCAACAGTGCCAAAATATCCTAAATTGTACACTGCAGACTACCCAATTAACCAAATCCCCAAAACTCCCCACATGGCCGGCGACGCCGGCCAAAACTCTTCTGTCGCCGGCCCATAACCGGCGCCCTGCCTCCGTCTTCTTGTGGTGTGTTCTATTTGATTCCTACATCATTCTAGCTCTGTTGAATTTATTTGATTATGTTTCAGATTAAAGCAGATTCTAACAGATTATAAATTTTAACTAAATACTATATTATGTAACATGTTAAATCGATTTTTAACTAATCTACAGAGCTTAATTATCTACTGTGATTAAGAATTTTATCTTCCTATTTGTTGTAGGAATAACCCTTCTTGATCAATCAATCCCTCTTAGCTTGATGATGATCCAAACTCAAGAACAAGCTCCTTCTTCTTCCACTTTTTCCTCTTGTTTTCTTTTCTCTTTTACTTTTCTTTTCTTTTGATTTCATTCAGTTTTGATTCTGATTTTAACTGAAACTGAACTATTTAAGTGGAAGAATGAAGAGATAAGGGAAGGTGGAGGTGTCCTATGATGAAGGGTGTGCACTTCATGCAAGAAGGAGGTGGAGAATGAAGGTGGCATGAAGCATGAGGTATTTTTGGTTTATTTTCTATTTTCTTTTGATTTATTTTGACTTTAATTTCAGAACTGAATTGATATACTTTATTCACTTAAACCCTTGATAATACCTTGTTTGCATAAAACCTAACTTTGCAATTCAACCCCTCACAACTAGCTTATTATAAAACACATCTTTTGTTAAAAATGAAGCTAAAATTTTCATTAAAACCCTTATAACTTATTTAATTTACATTCAAAATTTCTAATTTAAATTGTATTACATAAAACTTATGAAGATTAACATATTTGATTTTAACCATTTTGTAATTTATCAGCTTATTCTTATTTTAATTAAATTTATTTATTTCTAAGTTTTCCTAATTGTTACAGTTATCTTCGATACAAGCTATGGAACACTAAAATTTGATTTGTAAAAGATTTAATACGAATTTAACGATCTAGCATATTCAGGAAAATTCTGATTTCGCAATGATTATCGGGGGTAACATTTTTATAGGTGAAACGATATTGATTTTCAACCAAATTTCCGCAGTACCTCTATAAATAGTAATCGGGTTTAATGATCATAAGTTCCTCCATTTAAAAGTAGGTTCTCACATAAAGTTTAGTATCCAATACTTATAATAATATTGAATCGTAATCGAAATGATTATATGTATAGCATGAAGCAAGTATGTGATACTTGCCTAACGACGACGATTTGTGATATGACAGCAGCGGACGACACAATGGTGAACCATGGCTACGATAGCGGCAACGGTGCGTTCCCGACTTTACCACGACAAGAGTTGGCCTCGGTGGAGCTTGATTCTTGGACTTTATGGCTCGGTGGGTGCGACGGACGTGCGCTGGCGTTGCAACGGCCGCTGCGTTGACGACGGTGACTACTACAGAGACCGAGGCAGTGGCTCGAACGGCGACGACAACAACTAGAACAAAGGCGGTGGCGATGGTTATAGGTGTTCGATGAAATGACGGAAGGCTTGGCTTGACGCTTGGGGCTTGGCGGTGGTGGTTGTTGTCCGGTGGTTTGCAGGGCTCGTCAGCGGTGATTTGCAGTGGGGTTGCCGGAGAGCGTGTGGTTGTAGTTTGGTGTCGGGAGCTCGAGTGAAAGTGGAGCTCGGTTTGGAGCTTGGTGGAGTTATTAGGGAAGGGAAGAGAGAGAGATGAGATATTGGTGGTGTCGGAGTTGGTTCCGGTGAGGGGCTTATCAACGACGGTCATGGAAGGTGGCCGGCAGTGAGCTCAGGGGTGAGCCGGTGGTGGCAGTAGGTGCTTGGAGCTCGGGGAGGTGATTGCAGGGGAATGGAGGAAGGCGAGGTGATGTCGAAGACTTTAGAGGCGAGCGGCGATGAGGGCAGAGGCTCGGGCGATGAGGAGAGTTGGGTTGGTTGTAGTGGTGACGTGGTTCGCAGAGGAGGAGAAGGGAAGTGGAGGAGGAGGTCGAGGGCGTGAGGGAAACGAGGGGCGAAGTCAGCGGTGAGGGGACGGAGGCGACGGTGGGGGCCGACGAGGTAGAGCCTCGGTCGCGGTATGGGTGCAGGCTTGCGAGGGGAGGAGAGGTGATGCATGTGAGAAATGCTGGCGAGGTCGAAGGTCAGGCGGCAACGAAGGCGACGACGACGACGATGGATAGTGTCACGGTCGTGTGGTTTCTCAGTGCAGGGGTTCGTCGTCATGGATGGGAGGAGGAAGGTGGCGGCGAGGTGTGGATGTTGAAGACGAGGTCGGGGCTGTGGCGATGGGGGAACCTTTGTGGGGATTGTGGGTGCAACGAGGGTGAAGGGAGAGAGAGGGACGAGGTCGAGGGAAGCTTCTCGAGCGCGCACGTGCGTGCGCGAGATCGTGTCCGAGAAGTAGGGACGTGGTCACGACGAGGGCGGGGGCGTGGGGACGAGTGCGACGTGGGATGGAGAAGGAAAGAGGCAGGAAAGAAATGGGGAGTGGCGACGAAGCGGGTAGCAAGAGCTTGGTCAGGGGTATGGGCTTGGGCCGAGGCTGGGAAAATAAAAAGGAATTTGGAAGTGAATGGGCTGGGTTTGGTTGGGTTTAGGAAAATTTAAAGAGATTAGATTAAATTAGGCTAAGGTAATTTAATTGGGAAAAATATGGAAAATTTGGGGAAAATATTTGAAGGATTATTTACTAAAATACAATAATTATTTATAGGGACTGGGTATTACACTTTATCTTCCTCTTCACAGCAAACTTCAAAAAAAAGGAATATTTCGGTTTTTGCTGCGTAAAAAATAAAGAACAAATGTTTCTAGTTCTTCCATTTATAATGAGCTTACAATGTACGTATTTGCAAACTGATTTCAGTAATCTTCTCACAGCGGATCAAATAAATAATCTTTATATTTTGGATTGGTGGAAAACGCATGGAAACATATATCCTGCGCTTTATGCCATGGCTCGTGATTTACTAACAATTTCGATGTTCGCAGTAGCTTCAAAATCTGCTTTTAGTGCAGATAACAGGATTCTGAGCAATAAGAGAGCGAGACTGTCGGATGACGTATTGGAGATCGCAGTATACTAAAAAAATTGGTTCGATGCAGAAGTTAGGCAACAACACGTTAAGAGCATTAAAGACTCTAACAATGATGAAGAGTAAAGACCGATAAGAGTTCGCCGATTGGTTTTTTTTATTGAATTATATTTTTAATTTTTTTGGCAATTATATGAGAGATAAGGTTGGTAAACTTATGTCACTCCTTCAAAAATTATTTTAATCAATAAAATATCTAGATCTGTCTTGGAACCTACACCATGTTGGGATTAAAAAAAATTCCATAAAAATTTGATAAAAGTAAAAATTTTACTTTAATATTTTTTTTAAAAAATAATTATTATTTAAACGGGTCGGACCGGTTTGGTCGGTCCGACCCAAGCCGGGCCACAGGCCGCGCTGGTTCGGGTTTGGGGGCTTCTGGCCGGGCCGCCCTGGAACCCGGCCCGGCCCGAAGACCACCAAGCCCGGAGGATTTCAGGCCAGCCCGGCAGGATAGACAGCATGAGTTACTAGAGGTATGTAATTAGGGCACAGCGTCCGCAGACCCAGACATGTGGCCATGCATGAATTAAGTTTTGGCAGGGCCCACCCCTTGTGTACAACAACTAATCGGCCAGCGGTATACGACAAGTCCAATATATCCATGTAATTAATGGATTATTGGGTTGTTATCCTTTGAACATGTCCTTTCTATATTAGAAGAGCCATGGTAAATGTTTTTGTAGAAGTTTGTTGAAACTTTACAATGTGGAAAAGACCTCTTAATTGACTATATATACTGTGGGGTCTTTTTGTGAATGTATCTAGTAACAATAGCTAATAAAGTGTGCGGTTTAGGTCTCTCAAACAAATCGTCCTCTCTGAACCAGTGTGTTGAGTGATATTTAGCCCATCACTACAAAAAGAACTGGCTGAAGTCCAAGTCTATTTTTAACCTAAGAAAATAAAATGTGGAATTCTTGTCATTGGAGATTTCTCATCTATATTGATCAAAAAGTCAATATTTCATAGTTATTTTTTTATGGTCGACACTATCCATCTTAATCAATATATTATAAAGTGCACACAAAATATTATGCGATTTCAATATTTCTTAAACTTGCAATGAAGGGTCGCAAATTTAACAATGTAATGATATAGAACATTTTCCATAACCAAAACGGTTAAAACCTATCAAAATCATATGGAATTTCGTCTACATGTATTTTAGGCCACAAATATCAAGATGGATTTGTATCGATCATCATAAGAAAGAATGGAAACTTGACTTTTCGGAAATACCAGCTCACAACCCTAAAGGGGATGGACAGGTTATAATACAATTCTTACCGATATGCAATTTAATTAACCATACATAAGTTATAGCAATTAAAATACTAAAAATATTGGTTCCCCCGACGGATCGGAAAATACGTAGGGGCAATTTTTGTTTGCCCCGACGGTTTCTACCGTAGGGGCAAAGAATTTAAAAAAATTTATTTTCTTGTTTGCCCCTACGGTGCCGCAAAAGAAACCCCTACAGTTGGCACCGTAGAGACAAAATCAAGCACTTCAAAAAATTTAAAAGGAAATCCCCACGCCCATAATGCTGAGCCCAAAATCCCCCCCCCCTCCCTCCCTCCCACCCAAATTTTCCCCGTCGCCTCGTCCAACTTCCCGAGCTCGCCCGCCTCGTCGTCATCACCCTAGACCTCATCATCCTCATCGCCGTCGCCTAAATCCCCCCTCCCTAAATTTTCACCCCAGTTGCCATCGCCTTCCTCTTCCTCGTCGCCGTCGTCCTAGCCCTCCTCCTTATCTTCGTCGCCCTCCTCCTTCCCCGACCTCCTGTCGTCGATCCTCCTTTCCGGCCTCCTCCTCGCTGCCGCAGCAGCCACCTCATTCTCGTCGCCGCAATAGCCACCCTCCTCCTCCTCCTCGTCGCTGCAACAACCAACCTCCTCTTTGTCGCCGCTGCCTCCCACCATTCTTGTTTGATTTGCCGGTTAGTTTCAGCAATTTTAATTTTATTTTTTCTAAAATTCTGTTGTTAATTTCTTCAATTTTAAGGATTTAATTGTTAATTTTTAATAATTTTTTGGTGTTGTTGTTGATTTCTAATAATTATTAAAAATTATTATAATTTTGCTGTTATGGTTAGGAGTTAATTAGGGCTGGGTTAGGATTAATTAAGGTTATGATTAATGGTTAGGTTTAGGGTTAGTGCTGTAGTTAGGGTTATGATTACTGATTAAGGTTAGTGTTAATAGTTAGGGTTAGGGTTGTAGTTGTGGTTAGGGTTAGGGTTAGGGTTAGGGTAAATGATTAGGGTTAGTTTGGGGTTAGAGTTAGGGTTAATGATTAGGGTTAGTGTTAGGGTTAGGGTAAAGGTATTTTAGTGTAATTTAGCAAACTAACAATAGTAAGAGTATTTTAGCGAATTGTGTGTGTATGTGTATGCATGTATGTATGTGTGTCTGTCTATGTGTGTACACGCACACGCAGACACATACACACATACAAATAAGGCTAAACCTTAATTCATCATCATTCTCCTCTCTATTGAACTCTTATCAAATCCCTTCCTAACCCCAACAAATTAAAAAATCTTTAATTTTATTAAGAAAACTCTTAACTTTAAAAAATTCTATCCAAAACTAAAAACTTCGATCCCTTGTAATTGAAAATAAATGTAAAACCAAATGAAGTTAAATCTTACACTAAGTGTATGTATGATACTCGATAATAATATGAAACTTTTCGTATTCTCATCAATACTCATATGTGAAAATCAAAGCGAGACTTAGTCCCCTTATATCGGTTAACATAGGTTCGATATTTGTCGTGACATAGAACTATATGAAAGTTGTTAAATATCGGACGGTATCGTTTAGTGCTTACAACCTTCGTATAGTTTAGGTGACGAGAAAATTCAATCGTATGATAACCGATAAATTTGTCTAGTGTGAACAAGTTAGGAATGCATAAAGCAAACACCTGCATTCACTTATGTTTTTATTCGTTTCAAGTTATTTCGTCGGTACTTTTCCGCTGGTTCTCCATGTACAAAGATAGATTAGATATTCATTTCAACGTTGTTTCACAGCATTGAAATGATTATCTACTCTATTACAGTGTACTCGGAGAACAACGATGAGTTGCTGCCGAAATTTATACGAAACGGATGAAAGCACAAGCGAATGGGTGTCTGCTCTATACATTCTTAATGGGATAGAAGCTTTACCCCCGACAGCCGAAACACACACATACAATATGAATACACAACAAACGCGCACACAAAGGACATACACACTAATAACCCTACACCTAAGTGAAATCATAAATTGAAATACACATACACAGAATACAACACATACTTAGGTATCTTCAAATCTAATTTTGTTAATCGATAATTTATTCTTTTCAATGACAAACTTTGCTCTACGGATTTTCATCTTTATCGGTAATCATCTTGTTCTTAGATTTTTCAATATAGTCATCATAACCTACAATTTATATGTCATACAGTCTAACATGGCCCATGAGTATATCGGAGTTAAGGAATGGATGTATATGGATTGACAACAACGCATGCAATATAAATTTGTTGCAGGAGTAGCCGCTTTCATTGAATTTGCATGTGCACATAATAAGATCGTGTTAGAGAAGATTCTCTGTCCGTGCGATAGATGTGGGAATAAGTTCTAGCAGAAGGTAGAAATCGTAGAGCTTTACATCGTTAAATATGGTTTGACTAGTGTAAATACCCAGTTCCGAATATAATTTTTCCGTATTTTTTCTAGATTTTATTTCAAAATTCTTTCATTTATATATATATATTTTATTATATTCTATTATTTTATTTTAATTATTCCTAAACCTAAACTATATAACCCAAACCCAATCCTAACTTTACCCCACACCGGACCTGGCTCGCCCGACCCGACCCAACCCGCCTCACCTTCTTCCTCCTTTGCTCGTTCTATTTTCCCTCTCATTCTTCTCGAACGTTGACCTCCGCTTCTCGCGCCCATCTCCCCATGACCCGTGCTCGCCCCATGACGACCGCGTCCCTCGCGTCAACCCCAACAGCTCTAAGGCCCCAACGGCTTTCCCCCACGTCTCCCCGCTTCTCGCATCGCCATCGCGAGACCCGCCCACACCCGCTACGATCGCACCCACGCCACAACGGCCATGACTCCTCGCCTAAAACCCACGGCAACCCCTCTCTCTGTTTCACCCTCTCTACTTCACTCCTTCTCTCATTTGTCTCCCTCTCTGCTTCACTCTCTCTCTCTCCCGCTCCGATCCACCACCGAGCACCCCCATCTCCAAGCTCCAACCAATCACCAATGATCTCCCTGGCAAACTCCGTCTCCCTCTTTCTCCCCTCTTAACCCAACCTTCCAACGAGCCCCCCGCTTCAACACCGTAGCCGCTACTCCCTGTCACCAAGCCCTACTCCTTCCAAGTCGCAACACCACCGACAGTAGCCACCTCCCGCTCCACCTCGCCGACCATTTCCGGGCTCCTCCCCTGCTCACCATCTCTGAGCACCAACCCCAAGCCTAGGCCCCTGCACCTGAGTCAGAGCTCCCCGGTTCAGCAACTCCAAGCCCCAGTACTGCCTGAGCTCGCTGTCGCCGCCGCTATCCGAACTGCCCGAGCTCGCTGCCGTCGCCGCTGCTTGTGTCATGCTGTGCCCATGCGCGTGCCTTCGCCGTCATCGTTGCTGCGTTTCGCCGTCGTCGCTGCTGGGATTATCGTCGTCGTGATTGTCCGAGGCAAGTGAAAATTAATCACTTGCTTACTCATTCTAATTAATGTATTGGTTGATCGAAATAACATTATTACAAGATATGGTGTGTGTGTATAGCTAATTATAATCAAATTGTTTTTTGTAACGAACCCTCTTAGTTGATTATATTGAATGGAACCCGACTAAGAATTTACTATCCCGTATCAATATCATTTACAATTTCACCGAATAACAACTAGTTTGATCAATTAACCGAAACCGATTTTTCGACTAATACCCGTACATAACTTATGTGTTCGACGCGATACATGAATGGAAATCTCATTTAAATGCCCATACTAGTAATCAGTAGTTTCAAACCCTTACATACAGATATAATGTAGAATTTGGACACAATATATCGACGTTTATACCATGAAATGTCGCTCCCAAATGGCAACATTAAACTTGGATATCACTGTAGATGTCACGTTGTGAAATTGATAGAAAATTTAATACAAATTGAAACATGAAGTTCTAGGCCTCACATCAAATCCAACTCGACAACCTTTAACCCTTGGTAAATAGTTATTTAATACGACAAGGTAATGATATTGGAAAGGTGAGAGAGAAATACTGCTCGGGACCGCAGTCCAGAGTAGTATTTTATGTTAATGCCTTTTTAAACATCTGTACATCCCTATATGAATCTGAAAATATACAGAGTCCTATATCGTCATGTAGATAATTTAGTTAGATAACACATTAATCTTATCCCATGCTGTTTCACTGTCATTTGATATTAAATTTGTATTTTAGAGTGTCGTTGTGCTCTGCAGTTTCTGCAGTAATGTTCCTTATACCATCATATTAAACTGAACATAACTTCTAATACGGACATGTTAATGATAATCCGTTTGATGCGTTGGAAACTTAACAGATAGAAATATAATTCATTCAACTGGGACAACACCTTAATCTGAACACAATCACTGATAAAACGCGCGTGAAGTTGGGCTTCCAGTTCTGAAACTGGATTCCAACAATCGGTCGCTACGTTAAAATGATGATAATTCCCTAACCTGAATTCCGGTTGACATGAAATAAATTTTACTGTTTAGATAATCAATTGTGCTTTGTACGTCCTTTATATTACTTTAGTCGATTCTATACGTGTGATTTATCGTAAATTTTGCAAGTTGTATGGTATTGGTCGTCATAAAATAGTGAATACCTGTTCAGTGCATTTCTGCAAATTTTCTTGCATGATTGATACCGGCTGCCTAGTGATCGTTCACATTGAGGCCTAGCGACTGTTTTGCATTATCAATATATATTAGTGTTAATGATTGTGTTGTGGCAAATACGACAGTGATATTGATAAGTGGAAAAGTGATTGAAAGTGACAGCGATACGTATTTGTTCACAACCTGTCTAATACCTGAATCATACTATAACCCGGGGAATGGGAAAATCAAGATGGAATTGAACTCGTATTTAACGAGGTATGGTGATTTAGAGGATGATCATTCGCTATTAGTGATATATACATTAGGTCGTGGGCCTAGCGGCATGGCTGACAGGGTTATGTCCCAGGCACAACGGACCGTTGTCTCGGGCATGCACGAGAACCTTGTTAAACACGAGCATCCTTTCCACCATCTAATTTTATTGACTTAGTGACCGATAAATAGTGACATACACATTGCCTAGTTTACTGACGTGATATTTATATTGCACTATTCATATTCAATTGATGTTTAGCATACTCATGTTCTGCATTTTGTTGCACTTTTCATGTTTAATAACATTACATGCCTTTATATAAACATTGTTATATGTGTCGCCCTGACGACCTGAGTGTGCATGCTCAGAGGACGAAGTGGATCCAGCCCAGGAGTAGGACTTGCCATTCGAGATCACGGAGTTTAGACCGCATCACCAGTGCTATATCTTTTGATTTCAGCACTTGTTTTGTTGGTTAGTTATTTTATTTTGCAAAATAAATGTATCTCGAACTCTTTTATTTGCAATGTAATAAAGTTATGAACTGTGATTTTCCTTTACTCAAGTACTGTTTACTGACTATATGTAATACAAGAAGCCGAAGTGTGACTACGGCGAGATTACTCCCTGACCGTAGGAGCATGGCTGGCTTAGTCACCCCTTGTATCCCGTATTTTGGGATGCAGAGCATGGCATGGTTTAGAATGGTATCAAAGCGCTGGGTTTTTGGATGAAATTACAGTTCCGTTCAGAGACCTCTAAATTGAGTTACACCCTTAGTGTTGTTGGAGATAGTGCCCTCAAAGTTAATTATTGGATCACAGGCACGTGATTGCAATGATTGAGAGAGGACCTATGCCGGTAGGACAGTCTTACTCAAGATAATAGCATGCTATCTGGTTTACCTTTATCATCGTGTACTGTTTTAGGTGACCTTACAGGTCACTATTGCGCGTTGATAGAGCCCCTAGGATTCTTGCTTGATTGCCAGCAGTATGAGGGCGATCATATACGTGGGAGCTGGGGTCTATAAGCAAATCCTTAAAAGGTCCCTAGTCGTGGGAGTTTCAAGGCAGGACATCGATACTCTAGAGTAGACTAGTGTATACAGTCGAGACCCCGACGAGGGGCGGTGGCCGGTCTCACAAGCCACTTGTGTCAGTTGGTTCACCTAAGATGTATACATGTGCTCATTGGGTTATGAGTACACCGGACAGGACTCGCCGGGAACTTGCTAGTTGGTCTTATACCAGACGTCAGATAGCAGTTCCCTGGTGACATGTGTACAGGTTAGTTCATCGACCTGAGATCGTCATTTGTCTCGTGTGAGTTCCCACTGTACTTTGATTACTACCCTACCACGCTCAAAGGAGTCATGTAAACAGGTTTTAGTTGGGTACAGTCCCGAGCCACATGGAGGCAGTGAGCGGATCTTCAGGGGTTCGTCTCTCCCGGTATTGGGGGTGAGGTCGCGCTGTGTCTAGGAGAGCTATTACATGAAGTCCTTGGCCAAGGCAGGAGATTTACTGGTAGGTATTCCAGTAATATCCAAGGGTGTTCTGGGCTACACTCCGACACGACTTGTACAGCTTTTGGGGGTATGACTTTTACCAACCCCCTAGGCCCGCCATGCGATGCTCATAGACGAACGGACCGGACTGTATGGATATTGTCACTGACAGGCTCAGTAGGGTGTCAGGATGAGTTCGCTCATCGACGACCGTTTTGGTCAATACCTGGTAGCCCGTCACGTATGGCTAATACCCCTGACATGCTAGTGGTTAAATCCACAGCCAAAGTATTGAAGAGTCTTTAGAGTCCCCCACAGACCGTTTTCTCAAGTTTCGGGCGGTCCGTATGAAGATATGAGAGGGTTCGATCAGATACGTGCGGTATTGCATGGATCATGATCGGACGGATAATACTAGCGGGTTTTGGTTTAAGCCGGATCCTAGTATTGTACAATGTAGATTTTGTCTCATTGCATTTGTATTCAGTGGGAATACAAATGCGGGTATGTATATACAGTCGCGGGGTTTTCCTGTAATTTATTACGGGATCAGTTTTTAGAAGTTGCCAGTTTGTATTCCGTTTCAGCCAGTTTTCCTTTCTTCCTTTCGTTGGCTGATAATTGATGGAGAGGCTAATTTGCATATTTGCAAATTAGCATTTGTGGAGGGGTTTTTTGTGATTTGAGGCATTATGATGGGTATAGCATTATTAGATTCTCTTTGAGTCAATTCCTTTGCATTAATGAGATGTGCTTTGTGAAAGGATGGGATTTGAAATTGATGTGATCTTTTTTTTTGATATCACTCTCATTTCTCTCTTGGATTATCCTTCTTCTTTTTCCCTCTCCACCATAAGAGAGGCCGGCCACATTTTTGGAGGGAGAGGGAGAGGGTTCATTTTGGTGGAGGGAAATTATACATCATTCATCTCATTTTCTTGCCACCAAAATTCCATAGCACATTTACTTAGTTGATTTCTCCACTTCCACATCAATGGCAACTTCATACCCCATTGAGACAATGGATTCTACACTTAGCCTACAGTATTCTTGGGCACGTCGGCTTGCCAACTTCGTGCCCGAGTTGCCTCGGTCCAGAGGTGGGAGCCCGTAAAAGAACCAGACGATGTGGTGCCCGTTCCGACAAGGAGCTGAAGACCGGAGATTCCGCTAGGAGATCGGAGTGGAGGCCGAAGACCGAAAGACACGGATCGCTCGGTATAACTTTCTACCCATCTTCTAGTTTGCTAGCATTAGGTTAATGGCCCGATCCGGGTTTATAGTGCGCGGTAGTGCCGATTTTACTTGTTTCGTAAAAGTTTCGTTTCCGCATTCCACCATCGGATTGACGGTCGGGGCGCTGTCGTGCACTTACACTGGTATCAGAGCCACGCCATTAACCCAGTCTAGCTTGCTCTAACGTGTTTACAAGTTTGATCGAACGGATTTTCCAAAAACTGCGTTTCCATGTCGTACTTTCTGTCGAATTTTTCCCGTGTTCTAAAAATTATTTGGTACATTGGAAAATTACGTGCAGGGTTTTTTATGAATTCTGTGAAAATTTGGTAAGCTGATGTTACTGTAGCGTGGTGGATCCGCGGCCAAAACCACGTTTTGGCGGCGGATCCACAGCCGTACTGTAGATTCAGTTCACCAAATTTCTACAGTGGCTCTCTGACATGAAAATAGGGTTTTTGGTATATTCTGTTTGAGCCCAGATTTATTTTGAGTGCTACAGTTGTGCTTAGGGCCCACTCCGGAAAATTTAGTCGATCGAAAATTTTAAACATGTTAGTTCACAGTATTTAAATTATATCTGCGATCGTGAATGTCATTTGATCGGTAAATCCTGTCTAACTGCTATAGCCCTTTTAGACGGATTTGCGAACATGACATTTACGTTGTTGTTCTGTGTTGTGCTGTGATGTTGCGGATTTGTCGTAGGGATAGCCTGGTTGCAATGGTAGTACAGTTTGGTTTATTTTGTACATTTGATATTGCGGGGCGAGCGTCCGATATGTGGACTGCCGTTACTGCCTGTTTGTATATTATTCTTTTGGGGCACGACCGGGCTGAGGTCGATGTACCCGCTGTATATTTTACTTTCTGTACTAGGATTACCCCGCGGTGGGGTGCACGGATAGCCGGGTTCTAAAGGGAAACGGGCCCGCATCTCATGGCGTTGAGACGGAGGGGGATTTACTCTAGAATTGGCGGGCTATTCGCCGCACTCGTAGGGGGTATTGGTTGACCCAAGGAGGGGTGCCCAAGTTACCGGATTCCGTGAATTGCTGGGTGGTCCATTCAAGTTGTTAAAGGGGGTTGCCTCGCTTCAGGTTTTGGCGGGTAACTTGCCGCGCCCGTAGGGGTCTAGGATTTCATTGTACAGGCTATCTACACGACCAGGGGAACGTCGGGTTTCAGTAGCGGCTCTATGAAACCCGGGGATCCCAGATATCTGTATTGTTCTGTGATGCTTATTACATTTCTGTAATGTTGTATTTTATCACGCCTTGAGCGAATATTATATATTGATATATATACAAGTAGATGTTGTATATGTTTCGCATCCGCGCTAGTCCAGTCCCCGCTCTGTCGTTAGTTAAGTAACCTAACGAGTGATGACAGGACCTAGTGGCGAATGCGGATGGCATATACGTACATCATTATTTTCGTTCTTTTGTGGTGTGATCAATTGATGGGACTGCGTTGATTTGGATCAATGCAAGCTAAACAAACCTATTCTGATATTGTTGGAACACTTTTCAAAAAGCTGTTATTGCAAGGGCGTTCTCTTTTGTTTTGCACAGTGGTATTCGGTTATGAATATCCAGCACCTCAGTCGATGAGGCAAAGGCCGAGATCCCTTCACCGGGAGTGACCCCTTGGACAGAAGTTTGAGTCAGGGCAATAACTTCACTATAGTCGATTACTTTTGCTTTGCATCGTGGTAATCAGTTGAAATATCCAGCACCTCATTCTACGGGGAAAGAGATCCCTTCACCGGAAGTGACCTCTTTAGCAAAGGTTTTCGCCACTATATTTTTCTAAAAGCTATCTGGTTCCTTCAACGATATCAAGTTCATTACGTTAAAGGTTTTTCGCTAAAAACCATTCGTAGCCCTTCGTCATTTCAGAAAGGTAGCACTTAGTATTCATACTATGTATGTTGGCCTTCGTCAAGGCCTAGTGTATGGTAGCTATTTGTTACTTTTCTTCAGCATAGATAGATGCATTGGTTTGGGACAGTCGTACTACTATTTTGGCCTTCGTCAAGGGTATGTACGGGTGGGTTCAAATTAACTTGGATAATGATGGGTAGAACTTGACATGTGACTTATGATATGTTAGCCTTCGTCAAGGTCATAAGAGCATGGGGCAAAAATCACATTGGCAGTTTCTAAAGAAACTGAAACTTACCAGATATGCGCATACCTTCTGGAGTGTGATAACGTGAGCGGATTCTGTCACGTTATCATGCGATGGTAGTTGAATTCTGATTCCCACTGATGAGTTGGTTTACTTCTCGGGTGATCCTGACTAATTCTTCTTTCAGGTTTGGAGAAGAATTTGACGTTACAGTGGGAGGTTTCCTGATTAGATAAAGTGATAACCATTCTGATATAGGTTAGAGTGCACGCTGAGTGTTTCTTTTCTCTCTCTCTCAGCAGTGACCATGACCCAACCCTAGACTATGACTCAGTAACCAAGTTAACCGAACCTTCTTAAAACACTGGCTTTTGGATTGTGAGAGTCGCATACCTCATTGCCACTCCTACTTTTACCCTTTTCTCCAGGACACCCCGTATTACTACGAACGTCCACTTCCATTGGACAAAACCATCGTATGGTTATATACTAACTCGAAGGAATTTATTCGAGGATGGTTTCCGGTTCTGGAAAAACGAATAGGACTATTCAGTTGTCTTTTCCTTTTACCTTCTCTCAAGTTGCGAGTGCTCCTTGGATTAGGACAGTACACCTATTACGCAAATTGGATAGTCTTCTTCCAAACCATAGGCAGGTGCCGACCGGTAGGGAATGAAGAAAACCAATTAGCATAACGATGGTGTACAGAAGGTATTAAGTTAAGACAAATAAAGGGATTAGTAAGAGGGCAAAGTAAATTGTGACTGCTATTCACAACCAAACCAAGTATTTCATTACCACTCCCACTTCACCTTGGTATTTCTCCAGAACACTCCATATCACTATGAAGATCCACAGTTATTTGGATACTCCATCGTACGGTTATATACGAACTCGAAAGAACTTATTCCAGTTCGGGGATGGATTCTGGTTTAGAAGAAATAGGAATAAGGTTTATTCTGTTGTCTTTTACCTTCACCTTCTCTGGCATTGCGAGTGCTCCTAGGATTAGGACAGTACACCCATTATGCTTATTAGATAGTCTTCTTCCAAACCATAGGCTGGTGCTGAACGGTAGGGAAGGAATGAAACCATTTAGCCTAAGAGGGTGTACAGAAGGTAATGACTAAAGACATATGAAGAGATTTGGAGAGATGGCAAAGAAATATTCGGTTACAGTTGTGAATCTGGATAATGAAAAAGGCATTTCTAGGAATACTCGGATACCCCATCGAAACATTTACATGTTTCAGTTTCACTGTGTACTGTTAAAAGAAAACTGATTCCCCAATTAGACACTTGCTCCAGGGCATGTATTTACCAGGTATGATTCTCACATCTGTATGGTTTTACAGATGATGAGTGGGAGTAAGTCATTGGGAATTAGGTGATCATCTTCATTATATCGGAATTCGTTGTAATTGGTGATATTTAAGGAAATCGCCTTGATTGTTTGCCGAATGGCAAATATTTGGTTTTGAATATCGGTTGTTATGCACCAATTTCAAATTGATATATCTGTACATCTATTTTTATAGAGTGAAAAATACCTTTTTGAAATTATGTCCATGACATTTACCTATATCAGTGGATGGTTAGGTAAGGAGCATTAAACAACGGCATAATTCTTCTTAACCATAAGTACAGTTTTCAACTTACGACACACAGGGAGTGAGTTATTAGACTCAGGGGAATTATACAGAGGATTGTATATTGTCCAGTGTCCATCAGGACAGAGAGGTTGGTACTCATACTATATTCTGTTTACTTGTGACTTCTCTAGTTCTTAAACATGTGTTTCGTAGAAATGCAAGGTCTAAGTTTTGAGAAGTTATAGGTATAAGAATAAAGTAGAGAACCAGGTATTGCAAGTATCAGGATTCTTCAAGGTGATCGAAGATGTAGAAACTTGTGTATGGTATTCAGTTGATAGTAATGATTAAGAGAACTTGCTTCCCTTTCAGGTTACTCATAATTGGAAGTACTCCTAAGTTGAGTAATGCTGATCGGCCTCTTTCCATTTAGTTGACATGCACTAGAGACAGCTGCATGATTTGAATCTGGTTCAATTAAATCAGTGCCTCTGTTTCGGTATTTGATATAGAACAGTTCATATCTTAACAATGTTAAGGTACGGGGAGTTGTCCGGCTTATGCTTAAAACTAGACACTGGACAACTCAAGGCAAGTTTCTGTAATGGCTGTTTGTGGGTTGACCCGGGCTATGACGAGGGTTAACTTTCTACCATCTGGAAGATCAATAGTGATATTGTTCTTGACTCACCACAGTTTTAATAAAAATAGATTTTTTTTCAGAAAACAGTAGTGGGAGTATGGTAGAACTGGATGTGATTCCAGAACCGCAAACGATTACTGAAAATTTGATAAGAACCTAAAGATTCAATCTAATTTGACATTCCATTGGCCACTCCGCAGATATGGTGGGTAACCTCAGGCACTTGAGAGGTACTTCGGTAGCCTCAAGGATGGTGACAGAGAGGTTCTTGTTTACCCAGACTTGCCATTGCTGTTGTTCCAGACTGTGAGACCCGGTAGGAGGATGAGTTTACCGTCGTTCTAAACTAGCTTTAGAAGCGTGCGTGTATATTATTCTGCCAGAGGGTTATCGTAGTCAGTGGGAACAGCGGAAGCATTGGTGGACAAGTGGCTTAGGTCTATTTATAGACTAAAGCAGATATAGCGGAGATAGATCATCTATTTCTGATGTGAAAGTCATAGTTTTGACTTCGTCAGAATAGGGGATGGATCTGTTAAGAAAGTAGTAGGGTGTAATGTCCCGGTACTTGGATGACATACACAGAGTAGGAAATGATGTTCTTATACTACGATCGGTTATACTTTGGTTGTCACACAGTGGTTTCTCCACATGGGACTTGGATATAATATCAAGACATTCTGGTTACTGGATCTATGGTTTTAGATCTAGATTTGGGTAGTTTCCCAATCTAGGTATTTTTACAGCATTCTAAAGGTGTTTTAGAATGGACGACTCCTGGCACGGTAGTATACCTGCAGGTGATGGAGTCACCCTCTCTAAAAGGAGTCTTACAGACTAAAGGGGAGAGGGATGTGCATGATTGGTAGATCACTTGCTTAGGCAATTGAGTCAATCATGAGATGTCAAGTAGCACACCAGATGTTGTTTTTGTAGCAGGTGAAATAAGTTGATATTGATCCAATCCTGGAGAAACATTCGGAAGCAGTTTTAAAACATAAGTGGATGTTCTAGGGATATGATAACGACAGCCTCATTTGGGAGACAGTTATCATTCCAGGCTTCCAAGGTGACTTGGATGACAGAGTGACTGTCAGAGTTATAGTTTTCCCTCTGATGAGGGGCAGTATTTTGGACAGGTGGTCCAGGCGGATACTGAGGGAGGCATGGCGCAGGATACTGATTAAGTTCAGTTGACGATACAGTCTGAGAAGTTTGGATTTGGAGTTCATTTATGAACTAGGTCCTATCAAATATCCAGACATACTCTAAGACAGGTATTGCTCATTTCAGGAGATGGCTTTCTTCGCAAACTTGAGATAAAGAGAGACATAGAAAGAAACATTAGAGCGGATCCACTGAGGCTATTCCTCGAACGCATTAGTTTCGTAAACAGGTTTTGTGAGACTGATTAGTAGAGGAGTTGGGTATTCAGTATCACACGTGCTATGAGTATGCGACATCGCAATAATTAGCCCTGAGTGCAAGTGGGAGATTGTTAGAGATAGTGCCCTCAGAGTCAATTATTGGATCACATGCACGTGATTGCAATGATTGAGAGAGGACCTATGCCTGTAGGACAGTCATACTCAAGATGATAGTATGCTATCTGGTTTACCTTTATCATCGTGTACTGTTTTAGGTGACCTTACAGGTCACTATTGCGCGTTGATAGAGCCTTTAGGATTCTTGCTTGACTACCAGCAGTATGAGGGCGATCATATACGTGGGAGCTGGGGTCTATAAGCAAATCCTTAAAAGGTCCCTAGCCGTGGGAGTTTTGAGACAGGGCATCGATACTCCATAGTAGACTAGAGTATACAGTCAAGACCCCGACGAGGGGCGGTGGCCTGTCTCACAAGCCACTGGTGTCAGTTGGTTCACCTAAGATGTATACAGGTGCTCATTGGGTTATGAGTACACACGACAGGACTCGCCGGGAACTTGCTAGTTGGTCTTATACGAGACGTCAGATAGCAGTTCCCTGGTGACATGTGTACAGGTTAGTTCATCGATCTGAGATCGTCATTTGTCTCGTGTGAGTTCCCATTGTACTTTGATTACTACCCTACCACGCTCAAAGGAGTCGTGGAAACAGGTTTTAGTTGGGTACAGTCCCGAGCAACATGGAGGCAGTGAGTGGATCTTCAGGGGTTCGTCTCTACCAGTATTGGGGGTGAGGTCGCACTGTGTCTAGGAGAGCCATTACACAAAGTCCTTGTCCAAGGCAAGAGATTTACTGGTAGGTATTCCAGTAATATCTAAAGGTGTTCTGGGCTACACTCCGACACGACTTGTACAACTTTTGGGGGTATGACGTTTACCAACCTCCTAGGCCCGCCATGCGATGCTCATAGACGAACGGACCGGACTGTACGGATATTGTCACTGACAGGCTCAGTAGGGTGTCAGGATGAGTTCGCTCATCGAAGTCCCTTTTGCTCAATACCTGGTAGCCCGTCACGTATGGCTGATACCTCTGACGTGCTGGTGGTTAAATCCACAGCCAAAGTATTGACGAGTCTTTAGAGTCCCCCACAGACCGTTTTCTCAAGTTTCGGGCGAAACGCTGTAGAGGCCCAATGGAGATATGGCAGGGTTCGATCAGATACGTGCAGTGTTGCACGGATCATGATCGGACGGATAATACTAGCGGGCTTTGGTTTAAGCCGGATGCAAGTATTGTACAGTGTAGATTTTGTCTCATTGTATTTGTATTCAGTGGGAATACAAATGCGGGTATGTATATACAGCCGCGGGGTTTTCCTGTAATTTATTACGGGTTCAGTTTTTAGAAGTTGCCAGTTTGTATTCCGTTTCAGCCAGTTTTCCTTTCTTCCTTTCGTTGGCTGATAATTGATAGAGGGGCTAATTTGCATATTTGCATATTAGTATTTGTGGAGGGGGTTTTTGTGATTTGAGGCATTATGATGGGTATAGCATTATTAGATTCTCTTTGAGTCAATTCCTTTGCATTAATGAGATGGGCTTTGTGAAAGGATAGGATTTGAAATTGATGTGATCTTTTTCTTTGATATCACTCTCATTTCTCTCTTGGATTATCCTTCTTTTTTTTCCTCTCCA
Organism: Agapanthus africanus; assembly: GCA_030015575.1. Taxonomy (NCBI): domain Eukaryota; kingdom Viridiplantae; phylum Streptophyta; class Magnoliopsida; order Asparagales; family Amaryllidaceae; genus Agapanthus; species Agapanthus africanus. The sequence continues at coordinate 79,736,965 of CM057345.1, forward strand.
CCATGAGAGAGGCCGGCCACATTTTTGGAGGGAGAGGCAGAGGGTTCATTTTGGTGGAGGGAAATTATACACCATTCATCTCATTATCTTGCCACAAAAATTCCATAGCACATTTCCTTAGTTGATTTCTCCACCTTCACATCAATGGCAACTTCATACCCTATTGAGACAATGGATTCTACACTTAGCCTACAGTATTCTTGGGCACGTCGGCTCGCCAACTTCGTGCCTGAGTTTCCTTGGTCCAGAGGTGGGAGCCCGTAAAAGAACCCGGCGATGTGGTGCCCGTTCCGACGAGTAGCTGAAGACCGGAGATTCTGCGAGGAGATCGGAGTGGAGGCCGAAGACCGAAGGACACGGATCGCTCGGTATAGCTTTCTACCCATCTTCTAGTTTGCTAGCATTAGGTTAATGGCCCGATCCGGGTTTATAGTGTGCGGTAGTGCCAGTTTTACTAGTTTCGTAAAAGTTTCATTTCCGCATTCCTGCGTCGGATTGACGGTCGGGGCGCTGCCGTGCACTTACAAGTGTATGCTTTATTACATTCTTCCTCACTTTCTAATCATCGTTGAATCATTGTGTAGCCTTTCTTGAATCTAATTTCTTTTGATCTTTTCAGGAATATGGACTCCTCAGGCAACTCCTCTGGTGCCGGGCCCCATGATCGTACCGAGAAGATCCTTACCACGCTGACGACCCTAGCCCAAAATCAAGAAAGAAAGAGCGATCTCCTAGCCAAGTAATTGAAGAAGGTACATGAGACCACAATTACCGTCTTGGAGAGATCTATGGCTATTCCCGCCGCCCCCGAGGGCGTGTTCGTACCGACTACACAGGCTAGAGTTAATACCGCTTCAGACTTCAGGAGAGTTCATCCAGCAGGTTCACGGGATCAGCAAATCCACTTGAGGCCGAGCAATGGCTCATCAACGTAGAGAACCTCCTGACAGCCGCTCGAATTCATGACGACGACAGATTGAATGTGGTGAAGATTCAGCTAGAAGACGAGGCCCCCATGTGGTGGTCCGTAGAGGAGAGCCATCTAGAGAAACCTATTGGATGGGACACGTTCTCCGCATGCTTCCTGGATCACTACTTTTCGGCTACTGCCAAGGCCGAGATGGAGGAGAAATTCGTTATCTTGAAGCAGAATGGGCGCTCGGTGGATGTCTACGTCACGGAGTTCAATCGGCTGAGTCGCTTCGCACCGTACATGGTAGCCACCGAAGTTGCCAGGGCAAGACGGTTCCAGCAAGGGCTCGATATTGAACTGCAACAACTTATCGCGTCTCTCGACCTGTCAACCTTTGCCTAAGTTTTAAACGTTTCTTGAGTGCAGGAAAGATTAGCGGAGAAGGCCAAGGGCCAATGATCGATGGACAGGAGGCCCCATGTGGTTCCAGCACGGCTTACCATCTCTCCCCATGGAGCGATCCCAGTTCACAGGCCGGGTGTCACAAAAATGAAGCGCAACTTCTCACCTCAGCAGCCGCAGCGGAGGGCCCTGTTTTGCGATTATTACAAGAAGCCAGGACACATGCAGAGAGATTGCCACAGAGCTAAGGGGCAATATCTGATTTGCAGATCCAGCGAGCACATATTCAGCGGGTGTCCCCAGAGATCTGAGTTACAGGGAGGGTTCGAGAAACAACAATCGTCGTATGGCACATCAGCTCAGAGGTGTCTACCTAGGGTGTCCCAGCAGCGATCTTTCGACCAAAGGCAGACTGGTACAGGTCGGAATCAGGTACGGGCTTTCACCTTGACCGCCGAGCAGGTAGAGGCCTCAGGTGAAGTTGTTACAAGTATTCTACTTGTTCATTCTATGCCAGCTAGAGTACTGTTTGATTCTAGAGCATCACACTGTTTCATATCTGCACATTTTGTTGATGCACACTCCATACCACATGAACCATTGACCAAGGGTTAGGAAATACATACGGGTAATGGTGTCATAGTATCTAGTCGAGAATGTAGATCATGTCCAGTTGTAGTGTGTGGTAGGGAATTCTATGCGAACTTCCTTTTAATCGGGACGCGCAACTATGACGCGATCATCGGGATGGATTGGACGGGCACATTCCATGCGATCATCGACTGCCGAGCTAGGAAAGTGAGCTTCCGCATCCCCAATCACCCTGAGTTTGTTTTCGAAGGTGGAAGTGAGTCTTTGGAGCTAGCCAAGTTTAGAACCAAGACAAAAGCGTTAATGGCTATGGAGATTGATGAGAGTCCAGCCCCAGAGATCGTTCGGGATTTTCTTGATGTGTTCCCTGAAGATTTGCCAGGTCTACCACCTCCCCACTTCTTGGGTTTCTCTATTGACTTGATTTCAGCGACGGCGCCCGTTTCCAAGGCACCGTACAGAATGGCACCAGTTGAGTTGGCAGAATTGAAGAAACAAATTGGAGAACTCCTAAAGAAAGGATTTATTCGCCCAAGCGCTTCGCCGTGGGGTGCACCAGTCTGGTTGGTGAAGAAAAAGGACGGATCGCTATGGATGTGTATAAACTACCGGGAGCTGAACAGAGTTACGATAAAGAAAAAATACTCCATTCCGCGTATCGACGACTTATTTGATCAGTTGGGTGGGGCCAAGGTATTTTCGAATCTGGATGTTCGTTCGGGATATCACCAGATCAGAGTAACGGCCGAAGATATACGCAAGACGGCTTTCAGGACTCGATACGGGCATTATGAGTTTCTTGTGATGTCGTTCAGTATTACCAATGCTCCAGCTATATTTATGGATCTGATGAATAAAGTATTCGCAAAATACTTGGACATGTTTGTCATTGTATTCATCGACGACATACTAGTCTACTCTAAGATTCGGGAGGAGCATGCCGAACACTTGCGAACGGTATTAAAAATTCTTCGGGAAGAGAAGCTACACGCAAAATTGAGCAAGTGCGATTTCTAGCTTGACAAAGTGCAGTTCTTAGGACACGTCGTTTCGGGCGAAGGCATCTCAGTGGACCCAGCGAAGATAGAATCTGTTAGAGATTGGCCGACACCGAAATCAGTTGCCGAGATCAGAAATTTCTGGGATTGGCAGGATATTATCAGCAGTTCGTTCAAGACTTTGCACAAGTCGCTGAACCTTTGACAAAGCTGACACGGAAGGAAGTACCATACGTATGGACGGAGGAGTGTACTCGGGCTTTTGAGGTACTGAAGCAGAAATTGACCATGACACCTGTAACAACCGAGTCCATTTATACCAATTCCAATTTACGTATTTATTTATTTGTGGCATTTTATTGATCTTTCGTGTTTGGGTGCGAATGGTGTTTTACATTTTACATTGCATTCGACCCAACCCGCTTGCCTGAACTTGTTTGATTCTTATTTATAGATTACCTTGACTTGTTGCATGGACACGTGCATCTCATGATCAGTACATACTAGCATTTCATCTAGCACCGCATGTTTTATCATATAACATTTTAGGTTTTTTAAAATAAATTAAAATTGCATTTCATAGCCTGCATGATACCCCTAACCCCGTGGTAGCGTCCACGCATCTTGTTCTCATCCCGTTCAGTGAAACGGACATGTTTGGATGGCTACGCGCATGTTCGTGCGTCCGTTCTTGGGGGTATGCATTTTCGTTACCAGAGCATTCATTTTGGATTTTGAAAGACGCATATATTTTTCATATTTTAAAACCGGATTTTTAGACCCGACCCGGGCATGTTTTGGAGTATGTTTGTAATTGCCAAAATCATAAAACAGACTAATAATATAACATTATATTATTCTTATATATTTTAAACTGTTTTACGTTTTATATTATTCTATATATATTCTATATATATATATATATATATATATATATATATCTTATCCTAATCTAATACCAACAGTTAGTTTATGTGTATAAAATATTTCTTTTACTAATATTTAATCAAATCTCAACAACCCATTCCCATTCTATCTCTCTCTCTCCTCTTACTATATATATATTCCGTTCACACCCCATGCTTCTTTTTCCCAGCCCACGTCTTCTCTCTCCTCTATCATTTTCGTTTTCCCGCCTTAATTCTCGCTCGAACCCACGCCTCGTCTCACCGCCGGCGACCACATCGTCATCGCCTCATCTCCTCGACCCTACTTTCTCTCTCCCCGCTCATCTCTCTTTCCCTCTGCAACCTTTCTTGACGAGAACCCCACGACCCAAGAGCCCACGACCCATCCTCGCTGCACCCTCCTCGCCGGCGACCACGTCGTCATCGCCTCACCCCTCGCGGCTACCCTCTCCTCACCTCTCTCGTCTCTTCTTCCCGAGCTCACCAATCTCACCCCAACAACCCTGCACGAACCCAAGAAAAGCCGCTGCCTTGTCGTCGATTCTCGACGGAGCTCCGATCACCCCGACGACCACCCTCGTCACCGCCTCCATCTCCACCTTCTCCTTCCTCCTCTCTCTTCTTTCCCTGCACACCCCAACAATCAAACCTGACCCTTACAACCACCAAGTACACCCACTGCCATGCCGTCGATACTTGCCGGGGATCCCTTACCGTTACCTCACACCTTCGCAACCCTCAGTCTTCGCCTTTGTTCCAAACCCAAGAGGCACACCTTCTCATCTTCCTTCTTTTTCTTCTTCTTCTTTCTTATTCTTTTTCTTTCTCTTTCTTGATCCGTGTTTTCCGACGATCGCCGGAGCCGTGCCGCTGCCGAAGATTCGAGCAACCCTGTGGACGTCCCCTACTTGCGTGGTTACCTTCTCGATGTCCATTTTATCATTTTAGATTCATAACTTAGAACATACCTTGTTGCATTTTGATTTACTATACCTAGTACCCACATCCATATTTAAATAACATAATAATTATCTATATAGCCCATAGTACCCTTTTAATAGTTTCTACCCTATCGGACACCCGTTTGCATCCTTTTAACCTATTTTATATACATTTGCATCCCTAGATCTTTTAACCCATAATAACGAGATTTTAACAATCCATATTTTTTAAAGTGTATTTTACTTAATGTTGGGACCATAACCCTAACTCTAATCATAACTGTGCATCTATATGCCTTAATCTGTGCCTAATTGCATATCACATTACAATGTTCCATTTTTATTGTTCCATTAGTACTTCATGCTTTTTTTTATACCCATACTTATGTTAGTTGATTATGAGCACTCACATGACATTTTGTGCACCCCTGACATGACTTGTTACACCTACTACTTGACACGACATGGTACCGTGCACCTATCGACATGACATGATACCTATATACTACCTGATGTACCATGGCTTTATCTATTACCTGATCTTGTGACTAATGCCAACAAACCCGACTTGTTGTCCTTACGGACATTTCCTGTTGTCCATTCAGACAAACTTGTACCTGCTTGATCCTGTGTTGGCATTAGCTCCAGATTATTTAAATACTTGATTTGAATACACAACCTGGGGTATGGGGAAATCAATGATGAAACCTGACTTGTAACTCGACAGTTCGATACCTTTACTGATCAGTTTTAGAGGCTAGGCCAGCCTTAGGATGATGCTGCTGACATCATCCATCGTTATCCACTACCTTTTAGAGGCTAGGCCAGCCTTGGGATGATGCCGTGGACATCATTCATCGTTACCCTTTTTCTTTCGTGCCTATCGGCATGTCTCGGTTTCAGCCCGAGAATCTTCACCGTGATCCCAGGCACGCACGGGATACTATTGAGTTATATCGATGATTCATCAAATTGATTTCAAAGACTTGAGTGTAGTTAATCCAATAGACCAATTTAGATTACTCACAACACGTTACCCTACTGTCCTTACTTATATCACGGTTATGCCTTTTTTATCATTTATACTTATACCTGCATGTGTTGCTACCCCTGTTTATAGTATTGCTTGATATTATGACGCATTGACGTCTGGGTTTTGCATTGCCCAGATTCTCTACCTTTGTTGCAGACTGATCAGGAGTACTACCGCTGTTTGACCGAGCGGTGAGGATCCTGTTGGTATCCAGTTTTACTTTCCAGGTGTATTATTTATTGGATCTTTTGCTTCTGCATATTATATTATTTCTTGACTCATTTATTCTGGCTCATGGAAATGTATTAGATAATTTAGTTTACTTTCCTGTTCTTGATATCTCTACAGCCGTAATGTGACTGTGGAGGGATTTTTCCTATCCACAGGTTGCATGGTTGGCTATGTCACGTGCCTATTTTAGCGTACTCTGGGAAGCGGGGCGTGACATGGATCTTTTGGTATCAGAGCCATAGGATATAGGTTAATCGAGTTTGATTCTTTTGTAGTTGGGTATTGGACCCAATACACGAATCAGAATACTCGTGATTAGGAACATGTCCTGCTACATTGCTATCATGATTCTTGAATCATATCTTTCTTTTATCCTTCGCCTTGACGATATGCAAACCACTTTGCATCTCGACTTGAAACCTTTTCGGTTCTCTATTGTTTCTCCCTGTTCTTTGATTCTGATACTAGGATTTGGGCGACTTGAGTGGAGTTATGTAATTATACCCATGAACTGCAGCATGGTTACAATGCGGTACTCTATTTAAGTAACTTGGAGTCCTGGTCTTGATTCACTTCCTTGTTTCATGGTCGTTATATTGCCTTGTTTCTCTTTCTTTCCAGTTCACGTTTTATCGCAAGCTTGAATCCTGTTTACCGTGCTTATCTTCTTCGTTGTTTGGCTTCAGGTGAAATCGTTTCAGGGATCCTACTTGTTCATGTCTTTCCCGCATTAGAATTATTCAATTCTGGTGCATTCCTTGTTTGTTGTTGTCTTGGGAATGGATTTTCTCGGCACTTTCTACACTCACATTGATTGTAAAGCAAAGAAAGCGAATTTCCAGATTCCCGGACATCCGGAGTTTGTTTTTACTGGAGGAAGCAGTTCTGTCGGGCCAGTCGAGTTTAGGGTTAGGCCAACAACTAATGTTATTTCGTCACTGGAGGTTGATAAAGATAAAGCGCCGGCTGTAGTTTGAGAATTCATGGACGTGTTCGAGGACATATCAGGTTTACCGCCGAAACGAGACGTGGAGTCCGCAATTGATCTTATTCCTGGTGCAGCGCCTGTCTCAAAAGCATACTATCCAATGGCACCAGTGGAGTTGGAAGAAGTCAAGAAGCAGGTTACTGAATTACTTGAGAAGGGTTGGATTCGCAACAGTAACTCTCCTTGGGGTGCTCCAGTTCTTCTAGTCAAGAAGAAAGATGGCACAAGGAGGATGTGCATCGATTATCGAGAATTAAACCGGGTGACTATTAAGAACAAGTACCCGATCCCTCACATTGGAGATTGTTCGAGCAGCTTAGTGGCGCGAGGGTATTCTCGAAGCTGGATTTGCGGTCCGGAAATCATCAGGTCCGAGTTAAATCAGAAGACATTTGCAAGATTGCGTTCTGAACTCAGTATGAACATTACAAGTATTTAGTGATGCCTTAGGAGTAACGAATGCACCGGCGATATTTATGGACTTGATGAACCGAATATTTTCACCATTCTTAGAACAGTTTATAGTGGTGTTCATCGATGATATTCTGGTCTACTCGAGGAGCCTAGAAGAGCATGCAGAATACTTGAAGATCGCACTGCAGACATTGAGGCAAGAAAGATTATATGCAAAGATGAGCAAGTACAATTTTTGGCTTGAAGAATTGAAGTTTTTGGGGCACGTCGTATCCGGAGATGGAATCGCCGTTGATCCCGAGAAGATTGCGGCAGTTCAAAAATTGGCTGATTTCGAAGAACGTAGCACAGATCATAAGTTTTCTTGGACTTGCCGGCTATTACAGAAGGTTCGTGGAGAATTTTGCTCGTTTGGTTGAGCCTTTGACCAAGCTTACGCATAAGGAAGTACCATTTGTGTGGACGGATAAGTGTGCGTCAGCTTTTGAGGCGTTGAAGCAGAGATTAATTATCTCTCCTATTTTGACCGTACCAGAGAGTTCCGGAGGATTGGTGATTCACAGCGACGCATCTGGGAAAGGATTAGGATGTGTTCTGATGCAGCATGGGAAGGTTATAGCATACGCATCGAGAGAGTTGAAGACCCATGAGAAGAATTACCCAACTCATGATTTGAAGCTAGCAGCTACGATTTTCGCTTTAAAGATTTGGAGACACTACTTATTGGGCGAAAGGGTCAAAGTATTCACTGATCACAATAGCCTGAAATATGTGTTCACACAGAAGGAGATTAATATGAGGTAGCGTAGATGGTAGGATCTGATGGCTGACTACGATCTTGATCTTAAGTACCATCCGGGGAAAGTTAATGTTGTGCCGGATGCGCTTAGTCGGTTGCCAGCAATTCAGATGTTGACTGCACAGAAGGAGCTTATGGAAGACTTTCGGAGATTCGAGTTGGAGATCGTGCTACCGCATTCTTCAGGACAGTTGATGCAGCTGCAAGTACAGTCGTCATTGATCGAGAGTATTAAAGAAGCGCAGTCGAAGGACCCAAGATTTTAAAGGTTTCGAGAACAGGTTGAAGCTGGACTTCGAACCGACTTACTGATCCATGAAGATGGTTCGTTGCGATATGATAGCCATTTGTGTGTGCCAAAGGGAGATATTCGCGAAAACTTATGAAGGAGGCATACAGTTCCGCGTATTCTGTGCATCTAGGAGGCACGAAGATGTACCATGTTCTACGACAGCATTTCTGGTGGAAAAGCATGAAACAAGAGATTGCCCGTTTTGTAGCAAAGTGCTTGGTGCGTCAGTAAGTTAAGGCTGAACATCAAAGGGTTCTTGGTTTATTGCAACCACTTCAGATTCCTCAATGAAAGTGGGAACATATAACCATGGATTTCGTGACGGCTTTACCGCGGAGTCCAAAAGACAACAATGCCGTTTGGGTGATTGTTGATCGATTGACCAATTCAGCTAATTTCATACCATTTCGAGTTGGTCAATCAACAGAAGCTTTGGCACAGCGGGACATGCAGGAGATTGTAAGATTGCATGGAGTACCGGTCAGCATCGTGTCCGACCGTGACACTCGTTTCTTATCGCACTTTTGAAGGAGCTTACAGGAAAGTTTGGGGACTCGATTGAAGTTTATCACAGCTTATCATTCTCAGACAGATGGCCAGTCGAAGAGAACGATCCAAACTCTTGAAGACATGCTGAGAGCTTGCATGTTAGATTTTAAGGGTTGTTCGGAGGATCATCTACATTTGGTGGAGTTTTCTTACAATAACAATTTCCAGGCGACTATTCAGATGGCTCCATTCGAAGTATTATATATGTTGGATATAGTGCCCTCAAGGCAATTATCATAGTCGCGGACTGATGATTGTGATAATTGAAGTAGGACCTATACCGATAAAACAGTCTTACTCAAGTTGATAGTATGCTATCTTGTTTGTCTTTATCATCATGTTGATAAAGCCCGTAGGATTCTTGCTTGACTGCCAGCATTATGATGGCGATCATATATGTGGGTGCTGGGGTCTATAAGCACATCCTTAAATGTCCCTAGTCATAGGAGTATCGAGACAGGGCATCGATACTTCAGTGTAGACTAGTGTATACTGATCGAGACCCCGACAAGGGGCGGTGGCCAGGTCTCACAAGCCATTGGTGTTTGTTTGTTCACCTAAGATAGTATGCAGGTGCTCATTGGGTTATGAGTACACTGGACGGACTCGCCGGGAATCTGCTAGTTGGTATTATACCTATTATCAGATAGCAGTTCCCAGGTGACATGTGTAAAGGTTAGTCTGTCGACCTGAGATCGTCATTTGTCTCGTGTGATTTCCCACTATGCTTTGATTACTACCCTACCACGGCTCAAAGGAGTCGTGCAAATAGGTTTTAGTTGGGTACAGTCCGGAGCTACATGGAGGCAGTGATCGGATCGTCGGGGATTCGTCTCTCCCGGTATTGGGGGTTGATGTCGCATTGTGTACGGGTGGCCATCACCATAAATCCATGGCCATGGTAGACGAGGATTATCGATCCAGGATCGATAGTTTCTCAGGAGGTGATGGGTTACATGCCGACACTAAATATCGCGTTGTTAGGGGTCTGACTTTATCCACCCCCTAGACTCGATATGCGATACTCTTAGACGAACAGACCGGACTGTGCGGATATTATCACTGACAGGCTCAGAAGGGATTCATGATGGGTTTGCTCGTCGGCCTCCCTTTCTCTCAATACCTGGATAGGCGTTACGTACAGCTAGTGACGCTGACGTGCTTGTGGTTAAACCTACTGCCAGCGTATTGACGAGTCTTTAGAGTCCCACACAGAGGGTTTTCACGGTTCAGGCGATATGGTGTACATGAGGTATGTTGATACATACAGGTGTCCGATTAAATATGTGCAAGTGCTGCGCAGACTTTAATCGGACGGTTGATAATACTAGCTGCTTAGGATTAAGCCAGTTTATTAAATCAGGTTTTGATTTAATAATTGATATATATATATTTTTATATATGTATTCTAGTATTATTGTTCACTATACGTTTTCTCTCTCGGCTATTCGTATTTTGGTACGAATACGCGTATATGTATTTTGGTACATGTACCGGGAAGTATTCCGTATTTTATACGGAATAACTTCTAGAAGATGCCACCTTTTTTATTGATTTTCTTTTAGAAATTCAATTAAGAAATGAGGTGGAAAAAGGTGAGTCAAAGCATGGATGAACATGGTTTTAAGGCATGGTTGCATTTGTTTATTGTTTTAATTAAAAAAAGGAAATGGTGATGATTTTTTTGTGGAGGAGAGAGGGAGAGGGGGCCGGCCACATATTGGGGGAAGGGGATTCATTTTCATTTGATGAATGATTAATTTGCTAGCCCTCTCTCTTACTCTCTCAAGTTCACACCATTCTTTGTTCATGCTAAGTTTTCTTCACCACCTTCATTCTTCTTCTATGGTTGCTCTTATGGGCAAATGAATATAAGATAAAATAAAGTGACACACTACTACACCTCGACTCTCCATCATTAGCGACGTTGGAGCGTCGGTTACCTCGTTCAACGAGGTTGGAGCCTGCGCCGTTTCCCTCGGGTGGATCATCAGAGATGAAGGAAGACCGGCAACCAAACCACATCATGGAATCGCTAGGAGCTTGGAATGAAGATCGAAGGACTCGGATCATCTCGGTATAAAGATTCTAACTCTTAGTTTAGTTTGCTAGTTTAGGGTTTAAGGTCGATCCGGAAATAGGGTCGCGGTAGCGCCGGTTTAGAAAATTTTCGTTCCGCATTTTGGCCGCGTTTTGACGGCCGGGGCGTGCCGGGACCCTTCATGGTATCAGAGCCACCCTTTAAACCCCTTACTAGCTTGTTTAGACGTGCTTAAAAGATCGATCGACGGATTTTTCCGTAATCACGGTTTCATTTCTCAATTTGCTGTCGATTTTCAAAAGTGTTCAAAAAATTATTTCACATATCTTAAAAATCCGTGCAGGAAATTTTAAGTGTCCTGGAAAAATTTGGGCTCGTGATTCCACAAAAGTGTCGCGGTTCCGCCGCACTAAGCCCCCATTGGCGGCAGTTCCGCGGCGGTTTAGTGGCAACGGGCGACCAAATTTTTCCCGTAGCTCATTTACTTGGAAATGTGATTTTTGTGATATTCTGCTTTGGCCCAGGTTTCAGTGAAGTGTTGTTTTGCTATTAGGGCCAATTTGGAACTTTGTCGATCGATAATTTAAGTGGGCTTTTAACAGTACATACATTATTTTCTGCGACCGTGAATGTCATTTGATCGGTAAACCCGTCTAAATGCTATATGTTTTTAGACGGGTTTGCGAATGTGACATTCATGTTGATGTTCTGTATTGTGCTGTGATGTTGGTTGGATCGTCGTGGTGGATATCAATGGTGCAATGTTAGTACAGTTTTATTTCATTTGTACATTTGATATTGCGGGGCGAGCGTCCGACTTGTGGACTGCCGTCACTGCCAGTTTGTATATTATTCTTTTGGGGCACGACCGGGCTGAGGTCAATGTCACCCTTGCATATTATTTTATTTTCTGTACTAGGTTTACCCCGCGGTGGGGTGCACGAATAGACGGATTCTAGAGGGCAACTGGTCCGCATCACATAGCATTGGGACGGAGGGGACCTTACTCTAGAATTGGCGGGCTTTTCGCCACACTCGTAGGGGGTATAGGTGACCCAGGAGGGGTGCTCAAGTTACCGGATTCCGTGAAGTGCTGGGTGGTCCATTCACGTTGCTGAAAGGGGCTGCCTCACTTCTGGTTTTGGCGGGTAACTTTCCGCGCTCGTAGGGGTCTAGGTTTCATTGCACAGGCTATCCACACGACAGGGAACGTCGGGTCTCACTTGCGGCTCAAGTGAAACCCGGGGCTCCAGATTATCCACCATTCTGTATTGCTTCTGTTATCTTTTTGTGATGTTGCTTTATATCATGCCTGGGACGAATGTTATATATATATTTATATATATTAGTAGATGTTGTATATGTTTTGCACCCGCGCTAGCCCAGTCCCCGCTCTGTCGTTAGTTAAGTAACCTAACGAGTGATGACGGGACCCAGTGGCGAATGCGGATGGCATATACGTACATTTTATTTTCGTTCTTTTCTGGTGTGATTAATTGATGGGACTGCGTCGATTCTTATCAATGCAAAGATAAAACAAACCTATATATATGATGTTTTTGGAACCAAGTTTTTTTAAAAAAACTGACATTACAGACGTTCTCTTTTGCTTTGCATCGTGGTATTCATTTGGAATATCCTGCACCTCATTCGATGAGGCAAGGGCCGAGATCCCTTCATCGGGAGTGACCCCTTGGGTAAAAGTTTGCGTCAACGTAATATCTTTACTATAGTCGTTCTCTTTTGCTTTGCATCGTGGTATTCATTTGGAATATCCTGCACCTCATTCTACGAGGAAAGAGCCGATCCCTTCACCGGGAGTGACCTCTTTAGCAGGAGTTTTCGCCACTATATTTTATAAAACCACTCGGTTCCTTCAACGATATCAAGTTCATTACGTTAAGGGTGTTTCGCCCAAAACCAGCCGTAGCCCTCCGTCATTTCAGATTAGTATTGCTTAGTATTCGTGCTACGTTTGTCATTGCTATTCGCCGAGACGTAGTGTGCGGTAGCTCTGTAATGCTTTTATGTCGCATGGATATGTGGATTGGTTAGGACAGTCGTACGGCTTTGTTGATTATTCGTCAAGGGTCGTGCGGATGGGTTTAATGCAATCAAGAAAATGACGGGTTGAACTTGACTAGGACCTTTTGATTTGTTGATTATTCGTCAAGGTCACTTTGGTCTTAGGGGTAAAAGTAATATCGAGAGTTTCAAACATACATGAAACTTGCCAGGCTTGCGCATACCTTCTGGAGTATGGTGACTTGAGTGGCTTCCATCAAGTTATCATGCAATGATAGTTGGATTCCGATTCCCACTGATGAGTAGGATTACTCCTCGGATGATTCCGACTAATTCTCCTTTTAGGTTTGGAGGAGAATTCGAGTAAACAGTGGGAGCCATCCAGATTAGATAAAATGATCAACCATTCTGATTTAGGTTAGAGTGCACGCTGAGTGTTTCTTCTCTCTCTCTCTCTGGCTGCGACTATGACCATACCTTTGACAAAAACTCATGAAACCAAGTTGACCGAACCTTCTTAAAACACTTTGGCTTTTGGAATGTCACGGTGTCGCATACATCATTGCCATTTCTATTTCACCTTATGCATTTCTCCAGAACACCCCGTATTATTATGAACATCCACTTCCATTGGATAAATCCATCGTATGGTTATATACGAATTCGAAGGATCTGATTCGAGGATGGATTCTGGTTCTGGAGAGATTGAATAAGATTATTCGGTTGTCCTTTCTCTTTACCTTCTCTCAAGTCGTGAAGGCTCCTAGGATTAGGAGAGGGTACACCTATTGGGCTTATTGGATAGTCTTCCTCCAGACCATAGGCAGGTGCTGAACGGTAGGGAAAGAAGAAAACCAACAAGCTTAACTGTGGTGTACAGAAGGTAATAAGTAAAGACATATAAAGGGATTAGAATAATGGCAAAGAAAATTGCGATCGCCATCATTCACGACGAAACCAGATATACCCCTGCCACTCCTATATCCACTTTTCTTTTCTATGGGACACTCCGTATCACTACGGATATCTACTTCCATTGGATAAATTCATCGTATGGTTATATACGAACTCGAAGGAACTTTTTCGAGGATGGATTCTGGTTCAGGAGAAAAAGAATAGGATTATTCAGATGTCTTTTCTCTTTACCTTCTCTCAGGTTGCGAGAGGTCCTAGGATTAGGAGAGTACACCTATTACGCTTATTGGATAGTCTTCTTCCAAACCTGAGGCTGGTGCCAAAGGGTAGGGAATGAAGAAAACCAATTAGCGTAAAGGGGGTGTACAGAAGGTAATAAGTAAAGACATAATAAAGGGACTGGAGTGAGGGCATGTAAGCATATGGTTACTGTCATGAATCAGGATAATGGATGGGGCATTACGAGGAATACCAGGTTACCCCTTTCGAAACATTTTCATGTTTCAGTCTGACTGTGCGATATTAATTGAAAACTGTTTTCCCAATAAGAATCTAACTCCAGGGTATTTATTTACCAGATCATTTTCTCACATCTGCATGTTATTACGGATGGGGAGTAGGAGTAAGATATGGGGAATTGGGTGATTAGATCCTCATTATATCGGAATTCATTGTAATTGGTGATATTAGAGGAAATCATCTGGATTTTGCCGGAAGGCAAATATTTGGTTTTGAATATCCGTTGTTACGCACCAATTTCAAACTGATATATCTGTACCTTTATTTTTATAAAGTGAGATATAAATTTTTGATATTATGTCTGTGATATTTACCTATATCAGTTGGTGATTAGGTAAGGTGCATTCAACAGCGGTGTAATTCTTCTTAACCATACTACAGTTTTTCAACCTACGACGCCCAGAGTTTGAGTTATTGAACTCAGGGGACTTATACAAAGTATTGTATGTTGTCCAGTGTCCATTAGGACAAAAAGGGGTGGTGCTCATACTATATTGTGTTTACTTATGACTTCTCCAGTTCTGGACATGTATTTCATTGAAATGCAAGGTCCAGATATTCAGAAATCATAGGTATAAGAATAAAGTAGAGAACCATTTGTTGGAAGTATCAGGATTCTTCGATGAAGTCGAAGATGTATATACTTTTGTTTGGTATTCCATTGATAGTAATGGTTTTGAGAACTTGCATCTCTTTCGGGTTATTCATATAAGGATGCACTCCTAAATGAGTAATGTTGATTGTCCTCTTTCCATTTGGTTGATACGCACTGGAGACAGCTGCATGATTTTGAATCTGGTTCCAAATTAGATTAGTACTTTTGTTTCTATATTAGATATATAGAATCAATTTATATCTTAACGATGTTAAGGTATATGGAGTTTTCCGGCTGATGCTTAAAACCAGAATCCGGATAAACTCAAGGCACATTTCAGTAATGGTTGTTTGTAGGTTATCCCGGGCTTTGATGAGTGTTAACTTTCTACCATCAGGAAGATCAATATTTATATTGTTCTTGACTCGCCACAGTTTTAATAAAATGGATTTTTTCAGAAAACACAAGTGGGGGTATGGTAGAACTGGAAGTTATTCAAGAACTACAAACGATTACTGGAAATTTAAAAGAACCTAAGGATTCAATTGAATTTAATGTTCCATTAGCCACTCCGCAGTTTTGGTGAGTAACCTCAGGCACCCGAGAGGTACTTCGGTCTTCCCAGAGACGGTGACAAGGAGGTTCTTGTTTACCCAGACTTGCCATTGCTGCTATTCTAGACTATAAGACCCGGCATGAGGATGAGTATACCATTATTCTAAACTAGCTTTAGAAGTGCACGTGTATATGACTCTGCCAGAGGGTTGTTGTAGTCAGTGGGAGCAGCGGAAGCATAGTAGGCAAGTAGCTTATGTCTATTTACAGACTAAAGCAGGTATAGCGGGAATAGATCATCTAATTTTGATGTGACAGTCATAGGCTTTGACTTCATCAGAATAGGAGATGGATCTGGTAAGAAGGTAGTAATGTGTGATGTACGAGGATTCGGGATGACATGAACTTGATAGGAAGAGATATTCCAATACTACGATCGGTTGTACTATGGTTGTCACAAAGTTGTTTCTCCACACAGGATATAGATATAATATCAGGGTTTTGGTTACTAGATCTATAGTTTTAGATCTAGATTTGGGAAGTATCCTAATCTGGGTACTTTGACATTAAATGGACGACTCCTGGCATAGTGGTGTACCTGAGGTGTTGGAGTCACCCTCTCTAAAGGTGTCTTACAAACTAAAGGAGAGAGGGATCTGCATGGTTAGCATATCACTTGCTTAAGCAATTGCATTAATCATGAAATGTCAAGTACCACACCAGATATTACTTTTGCACTAGATGCAATAAGAAGATATATTAATCCAATCATGGAGAAACATTGGGAAGCAGTTTATGAACATAAATGCATGTTCTAGGGATATGGTAACGGCAGCCTCCTTCAGGAGACGGTTATCATTTAAAGCTTCCCAGGTGACCTGGATGACAGAGTGACAGTCAGAGTTATAGTTTTTCCCTCTTCTAAGGGACAGTATGCTGGACAGGTGGTCCAAGCGGATACTGAGGAAAGACATGGCGCAGAATTCTGATTAAATTCAGTGGACGATATAGTCTAAGTAGTTTGCTGGATTTGTAGTTCATTTATGAACTAGGTCCCATCAGACATCCAGACAAATTCTAAGACAAGTATTGCTCATTTCGGGAGATAGTTTTCTCCGCGAAGTTGAGATATAGAGAGATATAGAGAGAAACATTGGAGCGGATCCACTCACTAAGACTATTTCTCGAACGCAATCATTTCGCAAACAGGCTTTGCGAAACTGATTAGTAGAGAAGTTGGGTGTTCGGTATCACACTGGCTGTGAGTATGCGACATCGCAATAATTGGCCTTAAGTGCAAGTGGGAGATTGTTGGATATAGTGCCCTCAAGGCAATTATCGTAGTCGCGGACTGATGATTGTGATAATTGAAGTAGGACCTATACCGATAAAACAGTCTTACTCAAGTTGA
Organism: Agapanthus africanus; assembly: GCA_030015575.1. Lineage (NCBI taxonomy): Eukaryota > Viridiplantae > Streptophyta > Magnoliopsida > Asparagales > Amaryllidaceae > Agapanthus > Agapanthus africanus. The sequence continues at coordinate 79,754,085 of CM057345.1, forward strand.
TAGTATGCTATCTGGTTTGTCTTTATCATCATGTTGATAAAGCCCATAGGATTCTTGCTTGACTGCCAGCATTATGATGGCGATCATATATGTGGGAGCTGGGGTCTATAAGCATGTCCTTAAATGTTCCTAGTCGTAGGAGTATCGAGACAGGGTATCGATACTCCAATGCAGACTAGTGTATACTGATCGAGACCCCGACGAGGGGCGGTGGCCAGGTCTCACAAGCCATTGGTGTTTGTTTGTTCACCTAAGATAGTATGCAGGTGCTCATTGGGTTATGAGTACACTGGACGGACTCGCCGGGAATCTGCTAGTTGGTATTATACCTATTATCAGATAGCAGTTCCTAGGTGACATGTGTACAGGTTAGTCTGTCGACCTGAAATCATCATTTGTCTCGTGTGAGTTCCCACTGTGCTTTGATTACTACCCTACCACGGCTCAAAGGAGTCGTGCAAACAGGTTTTAGTTGGGTACAGTCCCGAGCCATATGGAGGCAGTGATCGGATCATCGGGGATTCGTCTCTCCCGGTATTGGGGGTTGATGTCGCATTATGTACGGGTGGCCATCACCACAAATCCATGGCCATGGTAGACGAGGATTATCGATCCAGGATCGATAGTTTCTCAGGAGGTGATGGGTTACATGCCGACACTAAATATCGCGTTGTTAGGGGTCTGACTTTATCCACCCTCTAGACTCGATATGCGATACTCTTAGACGAACAGACCGGACTGTGCGGATATTGTCACTGACAGGCTTAGTAGGGGTTCAGGATGAGTTTGCTCGTCGGCCTCCCTTTCGCTCAATACCTGGGTAGCCGTTACGTACAGCTAGTGCCGCTGACGTGCTTGTGGTTAAACCCACTGCCGGCGTATTGATGAGTCTTTAGAGTCCTACACAGAGGGTTTTCATGGTTCAGGTGATATGGTGTACATGAGGTATGTTGATACATACAGATGTCTGATTAAATATGTGCAAGTGCTGCGCAGACTTTAATCGGACGGTTGATAATACTAGCGGCTTAGGATTAAGCCAGTTTATTAAATCAGGTTTTGATTTAATAATTGATATATGTATTTGTATATATGTATTCTAGTATTATTGTTCACTATACGTTTTCTCTCTCGGCTATTCATATTTTGGTACGAATACGCGTATATGTATTTCGGTACATATACCGGGAAGTATTCCGTATTTTATACGGAATAGCTTCTAGAAGATGCCACCTTTTTTATTGATTTTCTTTTAGGAATTCAATTAAGAAATGAGGTGGAAAAAGGTGAGTCAAAGCATGGATGAACATGGTTTTAAGGCATGGTTGCATTTGTTTATTGTTTTAATTATAAAAGGGAAATGGTGATGACTTTTTTGTGGAGGAGAGAGGGAGAGGGGGCCAGCCACATATTGGGGGAAGGGGATTCATTTTCATTAGATGAATGATTAATTTGCTAGCCCTCTCTCTCACTCTCTCAAGTTCACACCATTCTTTGTTCATGCTAAGTTTTCTTCACCACCTTCATTCTTCTTCTATGGTTGCTCTCATGGGCAAATGAATATGAGAGAAAATAAAGTGACACACTACTACACCTCGACTCTCCATCGTTAGCGACGTTGGAGCGTCGGTTATCTCGTTCGACGAGGTTGGAGCCTGCGCCATTTCCCTCAGGTGGATCATCGGAGACGAAGGAAGACCGGCAACCAAACCACATCATCGAATCACTTGGAGCTTGGAATGAAGACCGAAGGACTCGGATCATCTCGGTATAAAGATTCTAACTCTTAGTTTAGTTTGCTAGTTTAGGGTTTAAGGTTGATCCGGAAATAGGGTCGCGGTAGCGCCGGTTTAGAAAATTTTCGTTCCGCATTTTGGCCGCGTTTTGACGGCCGGGGCGCTGCAGGGACCCTTCAATATAGTCGCATGTGTCACTCACATGTTTGTTGGGACGATATTGGAGAACGAAGATTGTTGGGACTGGATTTGATCGTGCAAACAGTGGAGAAAGTTAAAACTATCTGGAATTATATGAAGGCAGCAAAAGATCGGCAGAAATATTGGGCCGATACATCGAGAAGACCTCTAGAGTTTGCCGTTGGTGATTTGGTGTGCTTGAAAATATCACCGACTAGAGGGGTGATTCGTTTCGGAAGTCGAGGAAAGCTTAGTCCTCGATTCGTTGGACCTTTTGAGATTTTGGAGCGTGTTGGAGAAATAGCGTATCGTTTGGCTTTACCGCAATCTTTGGCGAATGTTCATGACGTGTTTCATGCAGCTCAACTCAGTATGTATGTTCAAGATAAAACACACGTGCTGGATCATTCTGAGTTGACTGTACGTGATGATTTGACTTTTGAGAAGCTACCGATGTCGATTGTGGATCGAAGAGAAAAAGTCTTAAGAACAAGGTTATCCCTCTTGTGCTTGTTTCTTGGGGAAATCGCTCACATGGAGAATCAACTTGGGAACGAGAAGATGAAATCCGACAGAAGTTTCCACATCTATTCTTGTAGTTTCTTGATTGTTTATCCTTTCTTGTTCTTGGAATTTCGAGGACGAAATTCTATTTATAGTTGGGTATAATGTAACAACCGAGTCCATTTATATCAATTCCAGTTTCCGTATTTATTTATTTGTGGCATTTTATTGATCTTTCGTGTTTGGGTACGAATAGTGTTTTACATTTTACATTGCATTCGACCCGACCCGCTTGCTTGAACTTATTTGATTCTTATTTATAGATTACCTTGACTTGTTGTATGGACACGTGCATCTCATGATTAGTACTTACTGGCATTTCATCTAGCACCGCATGTTTTATCATATAATATTTTAGGTCTTGTAAAATAAATTAAAATTGCATTTCATAGCTTGCATGATACCCCTAACCCCATGGTAGCGTCCGCACATCTTATTCTCGTCCCGTTCAGTGAAACGGATGTGTTTGGATGGCTATGCGCACGTTCGTGCGTCCGTTCTTGGGGGTATGCATTTTCGTTACCAGAGCATTCATTTTGGATTTTGAAAGTCGCATATATTTTTCATATTTTAAAACCGAAATTTTAGACCCGACCCGGGCGTGTTTTGGAGTAAGTTTGTAATTGCCAAAATCTCAAAACGGACTAATATTGTAATATTATATTCTTCTTATATATTTTAAATTGTTTTACGTTTTATATTATTCTATATTTTTTTTATATATATCTTATCCTAATCTAATACAAACAGTTATTTTATGTGTATAAAATATTTCTTTAACTAATATTTAATCTAATCTCTACAACTCATTCCCATTCTATCTCTCTCTCCTCTTACTATATATATATTCCTTTCACACCCCATGCTTCTTTTTCCTAGCCCACGTCTTCTCTCTCCTCTCTCATTTTCTTTTTCCCGCCTTAATTCTCACTCGAACCCACGCTTCGTCTCACTGCCGGTAACCACGTCGTCGTCGCCTCATCTCCTCGACCTCACTTTCTTTCTCCCCGCTCATCTCTCTCTCCCCCTGCAACCTTTCCTGACGAGAACCCCACGACCCAAGAGCCCGCGAACCATCCTCGATGCACCCTCCCCGCCGACGACCACGTCGTCGTTGCCTCACCCCTCGCGGCCACCCTCTCCTCACCTTTCTTCTCTCTTGTTCCTGAGCTCACCAATCTCACCCCAACAACCCTGCACGACCCCAAGAAAAGCTACTGCCTTGTCGTCGATTCTTGACGGAGACCACCCTCGTCACCACCTCCATCTCCACCTTCTCCTTCCTCCTCTCTCTTCTTTCCCTGCACACCCCAACAATCAAACCCGTCCCTTACAACTACCAAGTACACCCACTGCCATGCCGTCGATACTGGCCGGCGATCCCTTACCGTTACATCACACCCTCGCAACCCTCGGTCCTCGCCTTTGTTCCAAAGCCAAGAGGCACACCTTCTTCTCCTCCTCCTCCTCCTTCTTCTTCTTCTTCTTTCTTATTCTTTTTCTTTCTCTTTCACTTTCTTGATCCGTGTTTCCCGACGATCGCCGGAGCCATGCCGCTGCCGACGATCCGAGCAACCCTGTGGACGTCCCCTACTTGCGTGGTTACCTTCTTGCTGTGCCTGTACCTGTCCCGTGTGCGCGTGTGGATGTTGCAACATTTGCCGACATTGGACGCTGCGTGTGCATCCCGTATCGTGATCCCCGAGGCAAGTGAAACTTGCTACATGCTATTCATAATACTTTATACTTATTTGATTACATGTTAAACCTATAGATTTAATCCAATGTCTCATGTTACATTTTAACATTCGATATCCATTTTATCATTTTAGATTCATAACTTAGAACATATCATGTTGGATTTTGATTTACTATACCTAGTACCCACATCCATATTTAAATCACATAATAATTATCTACATAGCCCATAATACCCTTTTAATAGTTTCTACCCTAACGGACACCCGTTTTCATCCTTTTAACCTATTTTATATACATTTGCATCCCTAGATCTTTTAACCCATAATAACGAGATTTTAACAATCCATATTTGTTAAAGTGTATTTTACTTAATGTTGGGACCATAACCCTAACTCTAATCATAACTGTGCATCTATAAGCCTTAATCTGTACCTGATTGCATATCACATTACAATGTTCCATTTTTATTATTCCATTAGTACTTCATGCTTGTTTTGTATAACCATACTTATATTAGTTGATTATAAGCACTCATATGACATTTTGTGCACCCCTGACATGACTTGTTACACCTACTACTTGACACGACATGGTACCGTGCACCTCTCGACATGACATGATACCGATATACTACCTGACTTGACCTGATGTACCATGGCTTTATCTGTTATCTGATCTTGTGATTAATGCCAACAAACCTGACCTGTTGTCCCTACGGACATTTCCTGTTGTCTATCCAGACAAACTTGTACCTGCATGATCCTGTGTTGGCATTAGCTCCAGATTATTTAAATACTTTACTTGAATACACAACCTGTGGGTATGGGGAAATCAATGATGAAACCTGACTTGTAACTCGACAGTTCGAAACCTTTACTGATCAGTTTTAGAGGCTAAGCTAGCCTTGGGATGCTGCTGCTGACATCATCCATTGTTATCCACTACCTTTTAGAGGCTAGGCCAGCCTTGGGATGATGCCGTGGACATCATTCATCGTTACCCTTTTCCTTTAATGCCTAGCGGCATGTCTCGGTTTCAGCCCGAGAATCTTCACCGTGATCCCGGGTACGCATGTGATACTATTGAGTTACATCGATGATTCATCAAATCGATTTCAAAGACTTGAGAGTAGTTAACCCAATAGACCAATTTAGATTACTAACTACACGTTACCCCACTGTCCTTACTTATATCACTGTTATTCCTATTTTATCATTTATACTTATACCTGCATGTGTTGCTACCCCTGTTTATAGTATTGCTTGATATTATGACACACTGACGTCTGGATTTTGCATGGCCCAGATTCTCTACCTTTGTTGCAGACTTATCAGGAGTATTGTCGCTGTTAGACCGAGCGGTGAGGATCCTGTTGGTATCCAGTTTTACTTTCCAGGTGTTTTATTTATTGGATCTTTTGCTTCCGCATATTTTATTATTTCTTGACTCATTTATTCTTGCTCATGGACATGTATTAGATAGTTTAGTTTACTTTCCTGTTCTTGATATCTCTACAGCCGTAATGTGACTGTGGAGGGATTTTTCCTATCTACATGTAGCATGGTTGGCTATGTCACGTGCCTATTTTAGCGTACTCTGGAAAGCGGGGCATGACAACACCTATTCTTATAGTGCCAGATAATTCAGGTGGTTTGGTGGTACACAGCGACGCTTCAGGGAAATGTTTAGGCTGCATCCTGATGCAGCACGGTCGGATAGTTGCTTACGCCTTACGACAACTGAAGAATCATGAGAGAAACTACACAACACATGACTTGGAGTTAGCCACAGTGGTTTTCGCATTGAAGATCTGGAGACATTACTTGTTAGGAGAAAAGGTGGAAGTGTACACGAATCACAGGAGTCTGAAATACGTGTTCACTTAGAGAGAACTGAATATGAGGCAACACCGATGGCTAGAATTAATGGCAGACTACGACTTGAACCTAAAGTATCATCCGGGGAAGGTAAATGTCATACCCGACGCTCTCAGTCGCAATCCAGCGGTCATGATGTTGACCAGTCAGAAGAGCATCATTGAGGATTTTTAGAAGCTCAAACTAGAGGTTATTATACCGAGTGCAATCAGGAAGTTCTGGCAGTTATAGGTGCAGTCTTCTCTTGTAGATCGCATTAAGGCTGCGCAAGCTGATGATCCTCGATTGCAGATGTTCAGAGAGCAGGTGGAAGCCAGACTGAGAACGGACTTACTCATACATTGAGACGGATCTCTGAGATTCGGTAGCAGACTCTGCGTCCCCAAGGGGATGTTCGAGATGTGGTACTGGCCAATGGTCATAGTTCGGCTTATTCTGTGCATCCGGGAGGCACGAAAATGTATCGAGATCTAAAGCAACACTATTGGTGGAACGGGATGAAGAGAGAGATTGCACGGTTTGTATCCAAGTGTTTAGTACGCCAGCAAGTAAAGGAAGAACACCATAGAACAGCTGGACTGTTGCAACCGCTTCCGATACCTGAGTGGAAGTGGGAGCACATCACTATGGATTTTATGAATGCCTTACCACGGAGCCTAAGGGGCAACAACACTGTCTGGGTTATCGTTGACTGTTTTATGAAAGCTGCACACATTTTAACCTTCCGTGTAGGACAAACAACAGAATCTCTTGCGGAGAAATACATGCAAGAGGTAGTGCGACTTCATGGAGTTTCGGTCAGTATAGTATCAGATCGAGACACCAGATTTGTTTCACACTTTTGGAAGAGCTTATAGGAGAGTCTGGATACACGTCTCAAGTTCAGCACGACTTACCATCCACAGACGGACGGACAATCCGAGTATACTATTTAGACGCTTGAGGACATGTTGAGAGCTTGCATGCTAGACTTTCAGGGTTCTTGGGAGGATCACTTTCATCTGGTGGAGTTTTCTTATAACAACAGTTTCCAAGCTAGCATCCAGATGGCTCCATTCGAAGCACTTTACGGACGGAAATGTCGATCCACTATTTGTTGGGTGATGTGGGTGAGCGAAGATTACTGGGCCCCGAACTTATTGTTCAGACGGTAGAAAAGGTCCAGATGATTAGACAACGGATTAAAACGGCTTAGGACCGATGGAAGAGTTGGGCGAATGCCATCCGGAGAGTGCGAGAATTCAAGGTCGGAAATCATGTGTTTCTGAAGATTTCTCCTACCCGCGGTGTTATCAGGTTTGGAGGTCGCGGGAAACTCAGTCCCCGATTCATCGGACCTTTTGAGGTGCTAGAGCAAGTAGGAGAGGTGGCCTATAGACTTGCCTTACCCTATCGCGAGTTGGTGGGAACAATACTTTTCACGTATCATAGTTGAGGCGCTATGTTCGGGATTACGGCCATATTCTGGACCATTCGGAGTTGACATTGGGCACTGATCTATCCTACGAGGAGTAGCCTACCACCAATCTCGATCGTCGGGAAAAAGTGCTGAAGAACAAAATCATTCCTCTGGTTCGAGTTTCTTGATGTGCTCATTCTCCAAGGGAGTCTACTTGGGAACGCGAGGAGGACATCCGTGCATGTGTGTTATCGTAAGTATACTGATTTCATGAGTTTTGGTTTTCGTGTGATATTAGGATCACAGGCGGGGACTTCGGACGCAGCCAACAAGGGGAAGGAGGTGATCGGATACACATAGCTCGAGATCGTCCGGTAAGTAGATTTAATATCTACGGGGGAATCGCATGTATGGCGTTAAACGCCGAAGGATAGATTCAGTGATATAACTTTATTTGAAATGCTTATATATATATATATATATTGTGATTATGTATGAGTACCATATTGCGCATCCTATGGCCTGTTGTACATTGGCATAGTATTAATTGGATGCTGCACCATTACTAACGGTTCATGTTCCATGGGCACTGATTTATATGCCACACACACCGTTGGTAATTGCCATGACATGTACACTATAGAAACTGCCATGGATAAATATATTGTACCGCATTCATTATTTATTGTAAGACATATATTCTTGTTCTAGTACGCATTATGAATTGCATCATACATACATACATGCATTGCTATAGTAAATTATATATATATACTCTCATACGATGTTTTATGTCGATTTCGTGGATTTGGGAAACCGCAAGATACCTTTCGAAACTTGAAATATTTAAAAAGACTCCCTTGATATGATATTTCGTATCCACCATGAGTTTTCTCGGTTCTAATTTTTGTTTTTAAGACTCGATTCAAGGAGTGGATGAACCGTCTACGAGTACATGGTGGGCCCGGTAAGGTACCCCGGGGCAATAAGCTCGAGATGTAGAGATAAGCCTGGCAGGGGAGCACTACCTACTAGTGATAGTTTGGCACGGCGGATATCTGGAGGATGCCGACCGTAGTCGTGATATCAGATGGATATGAGGGTCGATCAGAGTGACGATGCTTGTAGTTTTGGGATTTTGGGGTGTGTTGATGGACACCAGATTTCTATGATGATGATTTATTGATGATTGCTCTGTTTTTAACCCATACTCAAGACTTTTATAACATATTATGTACATATGGTTGTTGTACCTTGACGTAGTACCTGGATTTGATTTATGATGCATCTCTTATTATTGTCCATGTACTATCATGACTGCATACGTAGGATTGATCATTTATCGTGCATGCATGTTATTATCTGTATGATGTTATTTACTTCTCACGAGTTGGCAACTCACCCCCGTTGTACCACAGTGTTTCGTAGGTTTGACCCTCAGCATAGTCGCGACAGGCTCTTTATTGCTTCTTTTTTGTGGATACCGCCAGTGTTGGGTGTGAGACACTTTTTAGTAGGTGGGTTTGCGAGTATCCGTATATTCCACTTGTATATCTTATTTTATATCTAGTACTCTCCATTTACCACTTATATGTATTAACTTACAGACGAGACTGAGAGATTCGATATTTGTATATTATTTATAACTCTGGTTGTCGCGCTCGCATGAGTCGGCTTTTATTCTGTTTGCGATGTTGTTTTGCTTCTTATTTGCTAATTTCTTCACTACGGCGTTGTATATATATCCCGTTGTGGTTGTGTTACACCTTTAGGCGTGAGTTGCTCCCGATTTGGGGATGCATTTTATATTATATGTTTTGTACCCGTTTGGGACCAGTTTTACAAAGGAAATGCTGCCGAAATTTTTATGAAAATCAACTTAAGTTTTTAAATGTTTTTTATAAATGTTTTAACTGTTTTATCACTCTATGTTTTATGGTTTAGATTTCTGGGTTTTCGGCTTACTTTAATTATGTTACGTCTTTAGACGTTGCGTGATTTAACTGCCGGTCGCATTCCTAAATTGGGTTGTGACACCTGTACACATATTTAATTAGACATCTGTATGTGCCAACATACTTCATCTCCATCATATCGCCTGAACCGGAAAAACCTTCTCTGTGGGACTCTAAAGAATCGTCAATACGCTGGCAGTGGGTTTAACCACAAGAACGTCAGCGGCACTAGCTGTACGTATCGGCTATCCAGGTATTAAGAGAAAGGATGGCCAATGAGAAAACTCATCTGTATCCCTACTGAGCCAGTTTGTGACAATCTCTATACAGTCCGGTCTGTTCGTCTAAAAGTATCGCATATCGGGTCTAGGGGGTGGATAAAGTCAGACCCCTAATAACACGATATTTCGTGTTGGTGTGAAGCACATCACCCACTGAGAAACTACAGATCCATATCAGAAATTCTCGTCTACCTTGGCCAAGAATTTATGGTGATGGCCACCCGTGCACAATACGACATCTACCACCAATACCGGGAGAGAGGAATCTCTGATGATCTGCTCACACTTCCATGTGGCTCAGGACTGTACCCAGCTAAAACCTGTTTGCATGACTCCTTTGTGCCATTGTAGGGTAGTAATAAATGAATAATGGAAAATAACACGAGAGAAATGACGATCTCAGGTCGACAAACTAACCTGGACTCATGTCACCTGAGAACTGCTATCCGACAATATGTATAATACCATCTAGCATGTTCCCGGTGAGCTCGTCCAATGTAACTCATAACCTAATGAGCACCTGTATACTATTTTAGGTGACCAACTGACACCAATGGCTTGTGAGACCGGCCACTGCCCCTCGTCGAGGTATCGAAAAGTATACACTAGTATACTTCGGAGTATCGATGCCCGGTCTCGATACTCCCTCAACTAGGGACATTTAAGGATGTGCTTATGGACTATCCAGCTCCCACATATAAGATCGCCATCATAATACTAGTAGTCAAGCAAGAATCCTATGGGCTCTATCTGTTAGTGATATTTGCCCTAGAGACCATTATTGTATCATACTGATTTGTATATTATATTTTGGAAGCTTGGGATATTCACAGTTATAATAACATACCTGCCCAAAATGGAAGTATGCTAGTTGGTTTGATTCTACCTCAATATGTGCATGCGTTTCTTTTAGAATATAACTTATACATATTTATAGAGCCCTTAGGATCTTTGCTTGACTACCGGCGTTGTGATGACAGTCACACTAGTGGGGCTGGGTAGTGTTAGTGGTTATTGCACACCGTCACAACACTTGTGAGGAGGCGAAAGTGGCAAATGAAAAATTTCTTTCATGCAACACCCACTTTAACCCAAGATCTTGTACTAAACCACAACTAGAAAACCTATCGAGAGATTTTATCTATTATGATAGGGGGTTATACCTAGTGAATCGGTCCTTTGGGTCTTCGTTTGGATGAGACTCCTTGGCTCCAATGATAGTTGAAAAGAACCCGGTCTCCGGTCATCTCTAGATCCAAGATGATCCACCCGAGAGCTTTAGAACAAGCTACAAACACTTCACAAGAGTTAACTAAGAAATCAAGTGTGCTAGAAATGATTACTTAGACGATGTAGAGATCAAGTAGTGGATTATTATGTCTTTTGACGTATGAATCACAACACATGTGAGTGTTTAGGTCAAGAGGAAGAAGAAGGAGATAAAGAGGAGAAAGAAGATGAGAGTGATAATGAAAAATATCAAGCATAAAGAAAAAGATATGGCTCAAGGAAAATAATTAAGGCATGCAATATTTTTCTCAAAAATAATGCACCATGGTTCAATAGAAATCCCAAATGAATATAAAATGAATTGAGCTATACCTTCAACCATGATTATGTTAGTGTATATGCCCTAGAGGCCATTACTGTATCATACTAGTTTGTATATTACTTGATGGAAGTTTGGGATATTCACAGTTGTATAGACAATCTTGCTCAAAATGGTAGTATGCTACTTGGTTTGTTTTTACTTCAATGTGTATACATGTGTTTCTTTTAGCATATTGCCTATACACATTAGTGGAGCCCTTAGGATCTTTGCTTGATTACCAGCGTTGTGATGGCAGTCACACCAGTGGGGGCTGGGTAATCTACAAGAACATCATTATACAGGTCCCTAGTCGTAGGATTATCGAGATAGGGCATCGATACTCCGGAGTAGACTAGCGTATGCGCTTCTCATCCCAGCAGGAGAGATGGTCTGTCCCACAGCCATCAGTATGTCGTACTGGAGATAGTATGCGGGTGCTCGTTAGGTTACGAGTACAATGAACAGGACTCGTCGGGAACTGTTGGTTGGTACTATACCTATCATCAGTTATCAGTTCCCAGGTGGCATGAGTACAGCTTAGTCCGCTGACTTGACACCGTCACTTCGCCTCGAGTGTGTTCCCACTGTACTTAGATTACTACCCTACCACGGCTCAAAGGAGTCATGCAAAAAGGTAGTGGTTGGGTGCAGTCCCGAAGCACTTGGAGGCAGTGACGGTTAGACAGGATTCGTCTCTCCCGGTATTGGGGGTTGATATCGCGCTGTGTCTAGGAGAGCCATTACACAAGTAGTCCCTGGCCAGGGCAAGCGAGATATACTGGTAGGTTTCCAGTGTTATCTCAGGGTGTTCTGGGCTACACTCTGACACGACTTGTACCGCTATTAGGGGACTGGCGTTTACCACCCCTCTAGGCCCGCCATGCGATATTCTCAGACGAACGGACCGGATTGTACGGAGATTGTCACATACAGGCTCAGTAGGAGTTCGGATGGGTTTACCTCATCGGCCTTCTTATCGACATCTACCAACAGCTAGTGCCGCTTGCCGTCTGTGGTTAAACCCACTGCCAGCGTAGTGTCGAGTTTTTAAAGTCCCACACAGAGAGTTTCCCTGCACTGAGCGAAACTTGTAGAGGCCGTATGGTTTTACGGCAGGGCTACGATTACTTACGTGCACTTGTGTGCGTATGTTGTTCGGGCAGGCAATACTAGTGGGCTTTGGTTTAAGCCGGATCCTAGTATTGCCCGGATGGATTTGTTTTGTCTTCTGTGCAATCGCGTTCTACGGAATGCGGATGTGGGTGTGTATGCACAGTTTTGAGGAGCGAAGAAGGAAGAGGTGCCTTATTAGGGTTTTGACAGTTGATTCGGTCAAAACCATTTTGAGGCGGATATTAGGGTTTTGGCAGTTGGTTCGGTCAAAACCATTGTGAGCCGGGGACATTATTTACTAATCTTTTTAGTGATAATTATATGATGGCTAATTGCTTTGACCATTTGACCACACCCGACTTTGTTGACCGTTTGACTAAAGTTGACTTAGACCTTCATGAGAGGTCTAGAGTATTCTTTGGTTTTCTTTTTATTTTTGATATGAAAATGGTCAATTCAAATGTAGCCATCAACTTTATCAGGAAAGGATTAGTAATGATGATGTTTGTGTATTATTGCAATCATGGTTCATTTTCTTAGTTCATTCTTGATCTCTCATTCTCTCTCTTAAGAAAATGAAATGAGAAAGCTCCATGGTTCTCCTTCATCTTCCTCCTCTTGAAAATTCCTTTGATCTCATGTGTTGAGAGAAAAAGGATCCAAATAGACAAAAACTTCCATCTACCTCTTCTACACATCCTAGGACATCAAGACTAGCGATCTTGTTGCCCTAGTTGCCTCGGCTCGAGGTGGATCTCGGAGCACAACACTCGGGTGGATCGTCTTCGACTCAAGAAGGCCGCGAAGGTGACCAAGATCCGGATCGATCCTCGAAGCGTGGATTGACGAGTAGGATAGCGGAATGAAGACCCGAAGGACCGGTATCGTGAGGTATAATCTCTATAACATAGTAGATAGCACCTCTAGTAGTTTGCTAGTTTGTAGTTTAGCAAAGATTCTTCTTTTAGTCCATGTTGCCTTTACACCAAAAATTGTTTTTCGCCGTTTCCGCCTCCCCGTAAGAACCGGGGTGAGCAACGTGGACTTACAGTGGTATCAGAGCCTAGAAGAAAGTTAGCAAAGTATTTAGAATTTCGATCGGAAAAAATCGCAAAACATGTCCGGAAAAATCAACTTTCTGTCGATTTTTTATACTGCTCTAAAAATTATTTGACATACATGAAAAATCGGCTTAGGGTTTTCTAAAAACACCCACCAAAAACGATCCATTGACTCGGTCAAAGCGTCGCGGATCCGTGGCAAGAACATGCTTCTTGCCGCGGATCCGCGGCCGAGTTGACTCGGCCGTGGACCGTTTTTGGTGCAGTGTTATTAGTTGGAAGTTTTGGGATTTTAGTATAGTTTGTTTCTGCCCAGATTTTCCAGAGAACAAATTTGTTTTTGGGGTGGTTACAAATCCGTATTTTGATAGAAATTCCGTAGACTTCGGCTAATGGATATTATCTGTGATGTGATATATGTATTGAACGTCTGCTAATCGCTATACGTCGATTAGTGGGGGTTATACATATCTGTGATCTTTAATGTTGTTGTATGTGTGTATGAACTCGTTGGATTGTCGCTGATGAATAGCCGGGTGGATGTGAGATGAGAGTATCTTTTTCTTTCATTCATGTAAAATTTGTAATTGATGTAATATTATTTTTTGGCCGCACATCCGGGATGAGATTGTAGCCGCCATTGTATAATTTCTTTTACTGTTTTTGCTCCTAGGATAGACCTAAGGTGGGGTGCACAAACTACCGGGTATCTCGAAGTACCGAGTGGCCTACTCACGTTGTTGAGGGAGGTTGCTTCGCTTCGGGTACTTGGCGGGTAGTTTTCCGCACCCGTAGGGGTCTAGGGTGGGGTATTGGCTATTCATCGCGACCGTGTAATCCGATTTTTGTTGCAGGCTCGAACGAATCGCGGATTTCTAGTATATCCAAAGTGTTCATCAGTGATCTGGAATGGCTATCATTGCATCTGACGAATGTATATATCTATATATGATATCTATTTAGGCATTACTTATGTTTTGCATCCGCGCTAGTCCAGCCCCCGCTCTGTCGTTAGTTAAGTAACCTAACGGGTGATGACGGGGCCCCATGGCGAATGTGGATGGCATAAGCGTACGTCATATTTTCGCTGTTTTCTGCAATGGTAGGTTTAAATCGTGGGACGCATTAAAATTAATGCAAGAAAATAAACCAAAGCAAAGTGGTTGGAACACTTTCAAAACCACTCGGTTCTTTTCAAAAACCAACTTTTAAATGCGGAGCTTGAACCACTCCTTTTAAAAGCTATCTCGTTCCATCGATTATATCAAGTTCACTACGTTCACGGTTTCGCCAAAACCATTCGTAGCCCTCCGTCGTTTCATATGGATAGTCAATAGTATTCAAGCTGTGTTTGTTGGCCAAAGTCAAGGCACAGTGTTTGGTAGCTATTGGGTATTCATATGCAGCATAGATAGATGCGTTGGTTTGGGACAGTCGTACTGCCTTGTTAGCCAAAGTCAAGGGTAGGTACGGGTGGGTTCAAATTAACTTGGAGAATGACGGGTAGAACTTGACATATGACTTATGAATTGTTGGCCAAAGTCAAGGTCATAAGTGCATGGGGCAAAAATCCACATCGGGAGTTTCTAAAGAAACTGAAACTTGCTAGCGCTGCATACCATTTGGAGTGTGATGATTCTGGTAGGATTCCTTCAGTTTTGTCACGCGATGATAT
This sequence comes from Agapanthus africanus, assembly GCA_030015575.1. Classification (NCBI taxonomy): domain Eukaryota; kingdom Viridiplantae; phylum Streptophyta; class Magnoliopsida; order Asparagales; family Amaryllidaceae; genus Agapanthus; species Agapanthus africanus. Next base: position 79,769,218 of record CM057345.1, read on the forward strand.
TTGGATCCCGATCCTACTGTGAGTATATGCTACTCCTCGGGAACTTTCTCACTTAACGATCAATGCTATAAACCAAGTAGGTGTCTAGAAAGGTGTTAGCGGGGCAACGCCCCAAGGGAAAAGAGGTTCTTAAATTAAGGAACTTCGCGAAAGTGTTAGAAAACCTCCCTCGAAATACCGACACTAGCCTGGCTGAACGGTTAAGCAAGTATTGTACGGTAAGATTGATCCCGACTAATTCTTCCTTTATGGTTTGAGGAGGGATTCGAGAGACAGTGGGATCCATCCTGTTTAGATAAACTAAAAACCAATCTGAACTTGCAAGAGTATCATGCTGAGTGTTTTCTTCTCTCTCTCTTAATTGCAGCGACCCAGTGACCACACCTAGGTTACATCTAGATAATAAAATGACTGAATCTGACTGTTATGACTGGCAAAGGTCTGTCCAAATGTCCATTGCCCATGACAAGCTGGGACACCTCTTAACTAATCCAACCCCTGCCGTCTCAGGACCAATTTCCCATGTCACGGATATTGATATCCATAAGACATCGGAAAAAGACTGTGCGAAAGCCAAGTGCCTCGTGGTAGCCTCAGTTGATGGTGCATACCAGAGGCAGCACGAGAGGATGGACTTAGTTTCTATCTTCCTCCGTAATAAAGATTTATATGGAGAGCAATCTCATATCGCAAGATATGAGACCTCGAACGAATTGCTTCAAACGAGGTTGGCTATCGGGACTTCTGTAGGGGGCAACGTCCTTACAGAGACCAGCCATTTTGAGCTCATGGACCTGAAGACCACGTTGAAGAACGGGTAAGATGCTGACTTGATTCTACAGTCTCTACCTTCTACCCTGAAAGAAACCAGGGAAGTAGAAGGAAAGGGAAGGGCAAAAGTTTCGAGAATGGATGTAGTAAAAAAGGGACGTTCCTATTGTTACGGGAATGGACATTGGCAGAAGGATTGCAGGGCTAGCAAAGCCAGTAGCCAGGATTCGAAGCATGTTGTGGCTTCGGCTTCGGGTGTGTTTGTAATAGAGAACTGTATGTCAGTTAACCCTACTTCCTGGGTATTGGATACCATATCAGGATCTCACATCTGTAATTCGTTACAGGCTCTGAGAAACCGTAGGGTTATCAAGATAGGTGATATGACTCTCAGGGTTGCTAACGGAATGAGCATGTACGCTGTATCCATAGGGGAGTATCATCTTGGACTGACAACTTGGCAGATATTGATTCTGCGTGACTGTTTTTATGTACCAGGTGCGACTTGTAATATCATATCTGTATCCTTACTTTCTAAGGAAGGATATGATTTTACTTTTGTAAGCGATGTGGTCAACATCCACCTAGATCAAGTTCTGATTGGGTCAGGTACATTAAAAAACGGGATATACGTATTGAATCAAGCTCAGATTTTCAGTGTGCAGAACACACTTAAAAGAAAGTCTCCTGAATTAAATTGGGCTTTCTTATGGCATTGTAGACTGGGTCACATTAATGAGACACGGTTAACAAAGTTACATAATGAAGGATAATTGGATCCGTTCGAGTACCAGTCATATGCCACTTGTGAATCTTGTATCATAGGAAAGATGACAAAGACTCTGTTCACTGGACACGGAGAAAGAGCAAGCGAGCTCTTGGGACTCATACACAGTGACGTGTGTGGTCCAATGTCTACACATGCACGAAGTGGTTATTCATACTTCATTACTTTCACAGATGATTTCTCTAGGTATGGACATGTCTTCCTGATGAAACATAAATCCGAGGCCTTTGAGAAATTTCGGAAATACAAGAATGAAGTTGAAAAACAAAAAGGCAAAAGTATAAAGACACTGAGATTTGATCGAGGTGGTGAATACTTGAGTGCCGAGTTTCTGGACTACTTAAAAGAGCATGGAATTATCTCTCATCTTACTCCTCCATACACACCACAACACAACGGTGTATCGGAAAGGCGGAATCGAAGCCTATTGGATACGGTTCGTTCCATAATGAGTAAGGCTGAGTTACCGCGATCTTTCTGGAGTTATGCGCTAGAATCAGCTGCATACCTTTTGAACCGAGTTCCAACTAAGACTGTGCCTACTATACCATATCAGATGTGGTGTGGGAAGAAACCCTATCTTAAGCACATTAAGACATGGGGATGTCCAGCTTTTGTTAAAAAGCAGCATGCGGACAAGCTTGAGGTAAGTTCAGTACAGTGTAAGTTTGTGGGATACCCAAAGAACTCTAAGGGGTATCTTTTCTATTACGCAGAGGAACAAAAAGTTTTTGTTTCTCGTCATGCCCGCTTCTTGGAAATTGAGTTTTTGGAAAATCAGATAAGTGGGAGCGCAATAGAACTGGAAGAAATTCCAGAACCACAAGCTATTACTGAAAGCTTAGTAGAACCAGAGGGTTTGAAAGAATCGGACATCCCAGCGCCACACCGCAGGAGTAGTAGGCAGTCTCATCCGCCCGAGAGATACTACGGTTTTCTCATAGACGGGGATAGAGAGGATTGCACCATTGACTATGTTGAGCCTACTAACTTCTAGCAAGCAATTCAGAGCAGTGACTCGGTAAAATGGCTGGATGCAATGCGGACCGAAATGGAGTCCATGTACACCAATAAAGTTTGGACTTTGGACTTTGCTCCAGAAGGGGTAAAACCCGTAGGCTGCAAATGGATCTTCAGAAAGAAGATTGATGTAGATGGGCAGGTTGAAACCAATAAAGCTAGACTTGTTGCAAAGGGCTTTCATCAAAGACCTGGTTTGGACTATGACGAGACCTTTTCTCCAGTAGCTATGCTCAAATCCATTCGGATCCTTCTTGCCATTGCTGCCTTCCACGATTATGAAATCTGGCAGATGGACGTAAATACGGCTTTTCTTAAATGGAAATTTAGAAGAGTGCGTCTATATGGATCAGCCGGAGGGATTCATTCAGAGTGGGAGTAGCGGTAAAGTGTGAAAGTTGCTCAAGTCCATCTATGGACTGAAACAGGCATCGCGGAGTTGGAACATCTGCTTTGATGATACTGTCAAAGAATTCGAATTTATCAAAAACCAGATGAACCATGCATTTACAGTAAGATTGTAGGGAGAACTGTGGTATTCCTCGTCTTGTACGTGGATGACATTCTCCTAATAGGAAATGATATTCCTATGCTACAGTCAGTCAAAGGATTCTTGTCACAGAGGTTCTCCAAGAAGGACCTGGGCGATGCCAACTACATTCTGGGGATCCAGATCTATCGTGATACATCTAAGAGGAAGTTGGGACTTTCACAGTTCAGGTACATCGACACCATACTGAAAAGATTCAGTATGGAAGATTCCAAGCGCGGTAATTTACTGGCTTGTCACGGGATCACCCTTTCCAAAGAGATGTCTCCCAAGACTGATTTGGAAAGGGATCGCATGTCTATTATACCCTACGCTTCTGCATTAGGCTCTATAATGTATGCAATGTTATGTACCAGACCAGATATAGCATACGCATTGAGCGTTGTAAGCCGGTATCAGTCAGACCCAGGGGAGAAACAATGGATAGAAGAAAAGAACATTCTCAAGTACCTGAGAAGGACTAAGGTGATGTTCTTGGTGTATGGCGGAAAAGACCTCTAGATCGAGGCCTTTGCTGACTCCAGCTTCCAGAGTGACAAGGATGACTCCAAGTCCATGTCGGGTTATGTCTTTACCCTTAATGGAGGGGCAGTTTGCTGGAAGAGTTCCAAGCAGGAAACCGTTGCTGACTCAACTATGGAAGCGGAGTACATAGCTGCTTACGATGCTGCAAAGGAAGCTGTCTGGATGAAGAAGTTCCTCATGGAGCTTCAGGTGGTTCCTACCATTGTTGATCCAATACCGCTGTATTGTGACAACAACGGCGCTATAGTTTTAGCGAAGGAACCCAGGTCCCATCAGAAGTCCAGGCACATTTTGAGGCGGTACCACCTGATCAGGGAGATCATTGATCGTCGAGAGATCGAGGTGAAGAGAGTAGATTCGGAGAATAACACTGCAGATCCACTCACAAAGGCCCTACCCCAGACTCAGTTCAAGCGACTGATCGAGATGATAGGTCTTCGATACGCCAGCTCATGGCCTTAGCGCAAGTGGGAGATTGTTAGTGTATATTCCCTAGAGGCCATTACTGTATCATACTAGTTTGTATATTACTTGATGGATGCTTGGGATATTCACAGTTGTATAGACAATCTTGCTCAAAATGGTAGTATGCTACTTGGTTTGTTTCTACTTCAATGTATGTACATGTGTTTCTTTTAGCATATTGCCTATACACATTAGTGGATCCCTTAGGATCTTTGCTTGATTAGCAGCGTTGTGATGGCAGTCACACCAGTGGGGGCTAGGTAATCTACAAGCACATCCTTATACTGGTCCCTAGTCATAGGATTTTCGAGACAGGGCATCGATACTCCAGAGTAGACTAGCGTATGCGCTTCTCATCCCAGCAGGCGAGATGGTCTATCCCACAGCTATCAGTACGTCGTACTGGAGATAGTATGCGGGTGCTCGTTAGGTTACGAGTACACTGGACAGGACTCGTCGGGAACTGTTGGTTGGTACTATACATATCATCAGTTATCAGTTTCCAGGTGGCATGAGTATACCTTAGTCCGCTGACTTGACATCGTCATTTCGCCTCGAGTGTGTTCCCACTGTACTTAGATTACTACCCTACCATGGCTCAAAGGAGTCGTGCAAACAGGTAGTAGTTGGGTGCAGTCCCGAAGCACTTGGAGGCAATGACGGTTAGACAGGATTCGTCTCTCCCGGTATTGGGGGTTGATATCGTGCTGTGTCTAAAAGAGCCATTACACACGTAGTGCCTGGTCAGGGCAAGCGAGATATACTGGTAGGTTTCCAGTGTTATCTCAGGGCGTTCTGGGCTACACTCCGACACGACTTGCACCGATATTAGGGGACTGACGTTTACCACCCCCATAGGTCCGCCATGCGATATTCTCAGACGAACGGACCGGACTGTACGAAGATTGTCACATACAGGATCAGTAGGAGTTCGGATGGGTTTACCTCATCGGCCTTCTTATCGACATCTACCTGGGGACCATTACGTACATCTAGTGCCGCTTACGGTCTGTGGTTAAACCCACTGCCAGTGTAGTGTTGAGTCTTTAGAGTCCCACACAGAGAGTTTTCCTGCACCGAGCGAAACGTGTAGAGGCCGTATGGTTTTACGGCAGGGCTACGATCACTTACGTGCACTTGTGTGCGTATGCTGTTCGGGCAGGCAATACTAGTGGGATTTGGTTTAAGCCGGATCCTAGCATTGCACGGATGGATTTGTTTTGTCTTCTGTGCATTCGCATTCTACGGAATGCGGATGCGGGTGTGTATGCACAGTTTTGAAGAGCGAAGAAGGAGGAGGTGCCTCATTAGGGTTTTGACAGTTGATTCGGTCAAAACCATTTTGAGGTGGACTCACTAGGGTTTGGCAGTTGGTTCGGTCAAAACCATTGTGAGCCGGGGACATTATTTACTAATCTTTTTAGTGATAATTATATGATGGCTAATTGCTTTGACCATTTGACCACACTTGACTATGTTGACCGTTTGACCAAAATTGACTTAGACCTTCATGAGAGGTCTAGAGTATTCTTTGGTTTTCTTTTTATTTTTGATATGAAAATGGTCAATTCAAATGTAGCAGTCAACATTATCATGAAAGGATTAATAATGATGATGTTTGTGTATTATTGCAACCATGGTTCATTTTCTTAGTTCATTCTTGATCTCTCATTCTCTCTCTTAAGAAAATGAAATGAGAAAGCTCCATGGTTCTCCTTCATCTTCCTCCTCTTGAAAATTCCTTTGATCTCATGTGTTGAGAGAAAAAGGATCCAAATAGACAAACACTTCCATCTACTTCTTCTACACATCCTAGGACATCAAGACTAGCAATCTTGTGCCCTAATTGCCTCGGCTCGAGGTGGAGCTCGGAGCACAACTCATGGGTGGATCGTCTTCGACTCAAGAAGGCCGCGGAGGTGACCAAGATCCGGATCGATCCTCAGAGCATGGATGGACGAGAAGGACAGCGGAATGAAGACCCGAAAGACCGGTATCGTAAGGTATAATCTTTATGGCATAGTAGATAGCACCTATAGTAGTTTGCTAGTTTGTAGTTTAGCAAAGATCCTTCTTTTAGTTCATGTTGCCTTTGCGCCAAAAATTGTTTTTCGCCGTTTCCGCCTCCCCGTAAGAACCGGGGTGAGCAACTTGGATTTACAGCTTAGACTCTCTCCAAATTCCACCTCATATTTTCCATTTTCACAAAATGAAAACCATTTATGAGGTGTCCCCTTCTAGAAGGTATTCTTGTACAATTACCATAATACCCATCACCGTATACCGTATAAGTATAACCGTATCCGAATTCCAAAAAATATGAATACAAATAATACAATAATATAATACCGGTATGCGTCTTAAACTAAAGCCTACCAGTATTATCCTTCCGATCATCATTCGCACAGCCAGTACACGAACATGATCAAAACCTTCTGCAATAACTTACGGCCTCTACATCTTTTTCCTGAACCAGGGAACCCTCTCTGTGGGACTCTAAAGACTCGACAGTACGCTGGCAGTGGGTTTAACCATAAGCACGTCAACGGCACTAGCTGTGCGTAACGGCTACCTAGGTACATGACGAAAAGGTAGCCGACGAGCGAACTCATCCCAACCCTAACGAGCCTGTAAGCAACACTTACCATACAGTCCGGTCTCTTCGTCTGATACGTCGTATGTGAAGTCTAGCGGTGGTAAACGTCAACTTGACAAGTCATGCCGATGTATGGCTCATAACGGTTTGAGAAAATACTGATAACTCTTATCAGTAAATCTCGACAACCCTGGCCAGGGATTTACTGTTATGGCCGATCAAGCATAGCGCGACATAAACTCCCTATACAGGAAGAGAAGAAACCCCTCCTATCGCTCACCGCCTCCATGTGATTCGGGACTGTACCCAAAATCCACCTGTTTGCACAACTCAGTAGAGCCGTGGTAGGGAGGAAATCAAAGCATAATGGTAATTATACAAGACACTATGACGATCTCGGGTCTACAGACTAACCTATACAAGTGTCACCGGAGAATTGCTATCTGACGATAGGTATATATCACAACTAGGAGTTCTCAGCGGGTGCTGTTCGGTGTACCCATTCTCTAATGAGAACCTGTGCACAATCTTTGATTTCAAACACTAATGGTAATGGGATCAACCATAGCCCTCTAAGGGTCAAGAAACGTACACACCAGTCTACTCTGGAATATCGATGCCCTTGTCTCGATATTCTCTCGACTAGGAACTGTTGAAGGATGTACTTTTGGACCACCCTGGCCCCACAATTATGATCTCGTCATAATCCTGGTGGTCAAGTACATATCCTAAAGGCTTTACCAACATGTGAGAGAAAGACAGTAAAGAATACCAGTCAACATGTTAAGATAAAGATAAACCAGATAGCATACTATCATTTTGATCAAATATTGTTTCTATACATATACATGCCTAATATCCTATACAATACAGGCATCTAGGGCATACATATCTAATAATCTCCCACTTGCACTAAGGCCTGTATTTGGTGCAATGGGTACCTGCGGTCATCTCTATAACCAGCTACCGGTGTACTACATGCCCAACATCTCGAACAGTATCTCGAACTTGACATGAGGGATGGCCTGAGTGAATGGATCTGTAGTATTGTCTTTCATGTATACTCTCCGTACCTCGATCTCCTGGCAATCCACTATCTCCCTGATGAGGTGATACCGCCTCAAGATATGTCTGGATTTCTGATGGGACCGTGGTTCCTTTGCCAAAGCCATAGCTCGGTTATTATCGCAATACAAAGGTATTGGGTTAGCAATGGATGGAACCACCTGAAGTTCAAAAATGAACTTCCTCATCCAGACTGCTTCTTTTGCGGCATAATAAGCAGCAATATACTCAGCATCCATCGTAGAGTCAGCGACGATATCATGCTTGGAACTCTTCCAACACGCCACCCCTCCATTTAATGTAAATAGAAACTCCGAGATTGATTTACTATCATCCTTATCGCTCTAGAAGATGGAATCGATAAAATCCACCTTTTGGAGGTCTTCGTTACCATACACAAAGTAGTCCTTCATAAGTACTTAAGAATGTTCTTCACAGTAGTCCAGTGTTTCTCCCCAGGATTGGATTGATACCTGCTTACTGCACTCAGTGCATAAGCTACATCTGGGCGAGTACATAACATCGCATACATTATAGATCCTACCACCGAAGCGTAGGGTATAATGCTCATGCAAGCCCTCTCTTCATCAGTCTTTAGAGACATCTCTTTGGAGAGGGTGATCCCGTGACAAGGGGGTAAATTATCTCGCTTGGATCTTCCATACTAAACCTCTTTAGTATGGTGTCTATATACCTTGATTGGGACAATCCCAATAGTATCTTAAATCTATCTCTATAGCTCCTAATTCCCAGAATACATGAGGCATCACCCAGGTCCTTCATGGAGAACCTCTGTGATAAGAACAGTTTGACTGATTGTAGCATAGGAACGTCATTTCCTATCGGGAGAATATCATCCACGTACAATACGAGGAATGTGATTGTGCTCCCTACAATCTTCATATAAATGCAAGGTTCATCTACATTTTTGATAAAATCAAACTCTTTGATTATATCATCAAAGCAGATGTTCCAACTTCGTGATGTCTGCTTTAATCTATAAATGGATTTATGCAACCTGCATGCCTTTCCGCTGCTCCCACTGTCGGTGAAGCCCTCTGGCTGATCTATAAAAAAGCATTCATCTAAATCGCCATCTAGAAATGTGGTTTTAAATTCCATCTGCCATATTTCATAGTCGTAGTAAGCAGCAACAACAAGTAAGATTCGAATGGACTTAAGAATTGCAACTGGAGAAAAGGTCTCGTCATAGTCCAATCCTGGTCTTTGACGAAACCCTTTTGCTACCAGTCTAGCTTTATAGGTCTCCATCTGTTCATCCACACCAATCTTTCTCTTGAAGATCCACTTGCACCTTATGGGTTTTACCCCAGAGGGTGCAACCTCCAAAGTCCAAACTTTGTTGGTGTGCATGGACTCCATTCAGATTGCATAGCATCCAGCCACTTCACCGAGTCACTACTCGTGATAGCTTCCTGAAAACTAGTAGGGTCATCATCATCCATGATGCAATCTTCTCTATCACCATCAATTAGAAAATCATAGAATCTATCAGTAGGGTGAGAAGTCATACTAGATCTATGGAGTGGCTGAGGCTCGCTGGGTTCTATTAAAACTTCAGGTTCGACCAAATCGTTAGTAGTTATTTGTGTTTCTAAAACTTCTTCCAGTTCTACCGCATTGTCAATAGAGTCATTTGTAAAAAAATCATTTTCTAAAAATGTAGCATACTGAGAAACAAACACTCTTTATTCCTCTTTGTGGTAGAAAAGATATCCATACGAATGTTTTGGATATCCCACAAATTTACACATAACTGACCATGTCTCGAGTTTGTCTGGATTCTGCTTTTTTAACAAGAGCAGGACAACCCCATATCCTAACTCGTTAAAGAGATGGTCTTTTTGCATACCATATCTCATATGGAGTAGCAGACACGGATTTGGTCGGAACCCTATTTAATAGATATATTGCAGTCTCCAATGCATGACCCCAGAATGATAGTGGTAACTCAGCATCACTCATCATAAAACGTACCTAATCTAATAGGGTACGATTTCTCCGTTCTGAAACACCGTTGTGTTGTGATGTGTATAGAGGGGTGAGTTGAGAAAGAATCCTATTCTCTTTTAAAAAATCTAGAAACTGTGTGCTTTTGTACTGACCTCCTCGATCTGATCGAAGTTTCTTGATACTCAAGCATGTTTGTTTTTCTACTTCAGATTTATACTCTTTGAATTTTTTGAAGGTTTCGGACTTATGTTTCAACAAGAACACGTACCCAAATCTCGAGAAATCATCAGTGAAAGTTATGAAGTAGGAATAACCGCCTCTAGCATGTGTTGACATTGGTCCACATACATCACTATGTATGAGGAATAATAGTTCGGTAGCTCTTTCTCCGTGTCTAGTAAACGGAGTTTTGGTCATTTTACCTTTGATACAAAACTGGCAAGTCGCATAAGATTTATATTCAAACGGGTTTAAATATCCATATTTATGTGGCTTGGTTAGTCTTGTTTCGTTAATATGACCTAGTCTACAATGCCAAATGAAAGCATCACTTATGTTTGAAATCTTTCTTTTGTTTGTATGTTGTATATTGAAAAATGTATGTTGATTCGAGACATATATCCCATTATTTAATGTACCAGACTTAATCAACTTTTAATTAAGGTTAATGTTTATAACATTACTTTGTAACACAAAATTATATCCTTCATTGTCCAACAACGATACTGATATAATATTACATAACATGGAGGGTACCAAATAACACAGGTTCAAAACCAATATACATCCTGACGGAAAACCAATGTGATACTCTCCCACCGATACAGTATGTACAGAGGAACCATTTCTTACTTGGAGAGTTTGGTCACCTTTCTTCAACACCTTGCTATTTCTCAACCCCTGCACACAATTGCAGATGTGAGATCCTGACCCGGTATTTAATACCCAGGAACCAGAGTTAATTGAAAAATAGTTTTATGTAACAAACACACCTGAAGTGGAAACATCACCATGCTTCTTCTTCTTGAGCTCAGCGAGGTACCAAACGCAGTTTCTCTTCCAATGCCCAGTCTTATGGAAGTAGAAGAATTCCCCTTTTCCTGATGCAGAAGCCCCTGTCTTATCCTTCCCCGGTGCCTTTTTCACTCCTCCTCTCGGTTTGATGGGACTCTTCTTCTTATTTCCCTTGGCCTTAGCTTTCGGGATGGAAGAGGAAGATGGCCTAGCAACTAGAGCGGGAGTTTTTGTTGTTTTCAACATGCTCTCTGTACTCCTCAACATATTGAGAAGTTCAGGAAATGACTTCTCCAGATTGTGCATGTTGAAGTTCACTATGAACGGACCAAAGTTTGATGGGACTCTTCTTCTTATTTCCCTTGGCCTTAGCTTTCGGGATGGAAGAGGAAGATGGCCTAGCAACTAGAGCGGGAGTTTTTGTTGTTTTCAACATGCTCTCTGTACTCCTCAACATATTGAGAAGTTCAGGAAATGACTTCTCCAGATTGTGCATGTTGAAGTTCACTATGAACGGACCAAAGGCAGGGGGGAGAGACTGTAGAACAATATCAATATACTGTTCATTCTCCATTGTCCATCCCAGATCCTCTAGTTCTTCGATAAGTCCTATCATCTTCAATACATGGTCACTTACAGACGTGCCAGCAGCCACCCTCATCTGAAATAACTTTCTAGATGCCTCGTAATGGAGAGTACGAGATTGCTCCCCATACAACTTCTTTGTAGAGAGAAATATGGATTGCACATCCATCTTCTCATGTTGCTTCTAATGTTCAATGTCCATCGAAGCAAGCATGAGGCATTTGGCTGTTCCATAATCTATATCCTATGTCTTGCGGACTTATCTGCAACTGAAGAATCAAGTCCTGGGAGGGGAGGGGCTTTAGCAGTTAGGACGTAAGCGAGCTTATAATAGGTCAGGGCAATATTCACGTTCCTCAACCATTCTTTATAATTCGGTCCCGTGAGTTTATTTTTGTCTAATAGAAGCTTAAGTCCCATCATAGGTATCTGCCATTAGGAGAGAGAAAAGAAGACACTCAGCGATTGCTCTTACATAATTAGATTGGTTATTAATCTTATCAAATCGATTTCTCCCACTGCTTTTTATCAAATTTTCCTTCAAACATTAAAATGAAAATCAACAAGGATTAATTGCAATCTACAAGTTCGCTAACCGGTCGGCCAGGTCAGAGTTGGTACTCCGAGGGTGGTTCCCCATTCTTTCGCACGGACCTAATTAAAATAAATCTCGTTTTCCAAGAGGCATAACCTTATTGACACCTTTCTAGACACCTACTGAATTAGCTAATTGTAAAGTGCAAAACTTTTCCGGGATTAACTTTTACTCATAGTGGGATCGGGATCCAACTAACTTTTACTCATAGTGGGATCGGGATCCAACTATCAAAAAGAAGGTATGCAATCTCATTGCAAATTTCAACACTTGAAATTCTCGATATGGTTTTTACCCCTATTGTTTTATGACCTAACTATGGTCAACAAATCATAAGCACTAGTCAAGTTCTACCTGCCATTTCATGATTGATTTAGACCCACCTGCACGACCCTTAACTATGGTCAACAAAGTCATACGAATGTCCTAATCAATCGTATCATATGCTTTGTAGGAAGACATCACTTAGCTACCGTACACCATGCCTTAACTATGGTCAACAAACATGGTACGAATACTAAGTACTCTACTTCCTAAAATGGTGGAAAGCAACGAATGGTGTTTATAAAAACCTTTAACGTTTTGAACTTGATATCGTTGTAGAATCGAGTGAAATGAGTGGTTTAAGCTCCAGTTTAAAAAATCGAAATGTTTTGTAGTATCTTTCTAGTTTTGCTGAAGAGGTCACTCCCGGTGAAGAGATCTCGGCTCTTTCCTCATCAAATGAGGTGCTGGATAATCATCATGGAATACCACTGTGCGAAGCAAAAATTAGATCAACTATAAAAACAAATCGAGTGCTTTGTAACATTTGCTAGTTTCTCTAAAGGGGTCATCCCCGGTGAAGGGATCTCGGCCCTTTCCTCATCGAATGAGCTACTGGATATTCATCAAGGAATACCACTATGCAAAGCAAAAATTAGAGTTACCCTTTTTTGAAAAAGTTTGATCCTACAACATCTTTAGCTTTCTTTGCTTAACATTAATCACATTAATCCTGTCCCATCATTTACGTTTCCTAAACATCACATAAAAGAAACGAAAATAGAACGTATGCTTATACCATCCGCATTTGCCACGGGCCCCGTCATGTACCGTTAGATTACTTAACTAATGGCAGAGCGGGGGCTGGACTAGCGTGGGTGCAAAACATAAGCAACGTTTATTATATATCTCATATATAAATATAACCATTCGTCGCAGGAAGTTATAAACATTCCAGATCATAGACGAATACATTGGATATACTAGGAATTCTGTATTTTGTTTAGGCCCCTAACGAAAGACTGATTCCACGGTCGTGATGAATAGCCAAACCCCCACCCTAGACCCCTATGGGTGCGGCAAACTACCCACCAAATTCCCGAAGTGAAGCAATCTCCCTCAATGTGATGAGTAGGCCACTCGGCACTTTGAGAACCCGGTAGTTGGTGCACCCCACTTTGGGTCTATCCTAGGAGAAAAACCAGTAAAAAGAAATAATACATCGATCGAAGTTCTAACCTTTGGCTAACTATCTACTTATGGTTTAGTTAGGCTCTGTTACCATGTTAGTGGATGTTGCACACCATCACAACACTTGTGAGAAGGAGGAAGTGGCAAACGAAAAATTTCTTGCATGCAACACCCACTATAACCCTAGATATTGTACTAAACCACAACTAAAAAACCTATCTAGAGATTTTATCTACTATGATAGGGGGTTATACCTAGTGAATCATTCCTTCAGTTCTTCGTTTGGATGAGACTCCTTGGCTCCTACGATGGTTGAAAAGAACTCGGTCTCCTGTCACCTCTAGATCCAAGATGATCCACCCGAGAGCTATAGAACAAGCTACAAACTCTTTACAAGAGTTAACTAAGAAATCAAGTGTGCTAGAAATGATCACTTAGACGATGTAAAGATCAAGTAGTAGATTATTATGTCTCTTGACTTATGAATCACAACACATGTGAGTGATTAGGTCAAAAGGAAGAAGAAGGAGTTAAACAGGAGAGAGAAGATGAGAATGATAATGCAAAATATCAAGCATAAAGAAAAAGATATGGCTCAAGGAAAATAATTGAGACATGCAATATTTTTTTCAAAAATAACGCACCATGCTTCAATAGTAATCCCAAATGAATATAAAATGAATTGATCCATGCCTTCAACCATGCTTAGACTCTCTGCAAATTCCACCTCATAATTTCCATTTTCATAAAATGAAAATCATTTATAAGATGTCCCCTTCTAGAAGGTATTCTTGTACAATTACAATAATACCCCTCACCGTATACCGTATAAGTATACCCGTATCCGAATTCCAAAAAATACGAATACAAATAAAACAATAATATAATACCAGAATGCGGCTTAAACCAAAGCTTACTAGTATTATCCTTCCGATCATCATTCGCGCAGCTAGCACACGAACATGATCGAAACCCTGCCGTAACAACTTACGACCTCTACATCTTTTGCTTGAACCAGGGAACCCTCTGTGTGGGAATCTAAAGACTCGACAGTACGCTGGCAATGGGTTTAACCACAAGCACGTCAGCGGCATTAGCTGTGCGTAACGGCTACCCAGGTACATAACGAAAAGGTGGCTGACGAGTGAACTCATCCGAACCCAAACGAGCATGTAAGCAACACTTACCGTACAGTCCGGTCTCTTCGTCTGATATGTCGCATATGAAGTCTAGGGGTGGTAAACGTCAGACCCCAGTAATTTGACAAGTCATGTCGATGTATGGCTCATAGCGGTTCGAGAAACTACTGATAACTCTTATCAGTAAATCTCGACAACCCTGGCCAGGGATTTGCTGTTATGGCCGATCAAGAATAGCGCGACATCAACTCCCTATACCGGGAGAGAAAAAACCCCTCCTATCGCTCACCTCCTCCATGTGATTCGGGACTGTACCCAAAATCCACCTGTTTACACGACTCAGTAGAGCCATGGCAGGGAGGAAATCAAAGCACAGTGGGAATCACACAAGACACTATGACGATCTCGGGTCCACAGACTAACCTGTACAAGTGTCACCAGAGAACTGCTATCTGACGATAAGTATATATCACAACTTGGAGTTCTCGGCGAGTCATGTTCAGTGTACCCATTCTCTAATGAGCACCTATGCACAATCTTTGATGTCAAACACCAATGGTTATGGGATCAACCATCGCTCTCTAAGGGTCAAGAAATGTACACACTAGTCTAATCTGGAATATCGATGCCCTTGTCTCGATATTCCTTCGACTAGTAACTGTTGAAGGATGTACTTTTGGAGCACCCTGGCCCCGCCAGTAAGATCTCATCATAATCCTGGTGGTCAAGTACATATCCTAAGGGCTTTACAAACATGTGAGAGAAAGACAGTAAGGAATACCAGTCAACATGTTAAGATAAAGATAAACCAGATAGCATACAATCATTTCGAGAAAAAATTGTTTCTGTATATATACATGCCTGGCATCCTATACAATACAGGCTTATAGGGCATACATATCTAAGAGGTAGTATATAAGCACATCTTTATACAGGTCCCTGGTCGTAGGATTATTGATATGGGGCATCGATACTCCAGAGTAGACTAGTGTATATGCTTCTCATCCCAGCTAGGGAGATGGTCTGTCCCACAGCCATTGGTACGTTATACTGGAGATAGTATACAGGTGCTCATTAGGTTATGAGTTACACTGGATGGACTCGTTGGGAACCGCTCGTTAGTATTATACTTATCATCAAGTAGCAGTTCCTAGGTGGAATGAGTACAGGTTAGTCCGTTGACTTGACATCATTATTCGTCTCGAGTGTGTTCCTAATGCACTTAGATTACTACCCTACCACGGCTTAAAGGAGTCGTGCAAACAGGTAGTAGTTGGGTGTATTCCCGAAGCATTTGGAGGCAGCAGTGGTTAGATAGGATTCATCTGTCCTGGTATTGGGGGTTGGGGTTGATATCACGCTGTGTTCGGAAAGTCA
Source organism: Agapanthus africanus (assembly GCA_030015575.1). NCBI lineage: Eukaryota > Viridiplantae > Streptophyta > Magnoliopsida > Asparagales > Amaryllidaceae > Agapanthus > Agapanthus africanus. Next base: position 79,785,136 of record CM057345.1, read on the forward strand.
TTACATGAAATCCCTGGCCAGGGCAAGCGAGATTTACTGGTAGGTACTCCAGTAGTTTCTCAAAGTGTTTTGGGCTCTACTCCGACATGACTTTTTGCACTGTTAAGGGTCTGATTTTTACCATCCCCCTAGGCCCGCTATGCGAGTATCTTAGACGAACACACCGGATTTTATGGAGATTGTCATAGATAGGCTCAGTAGGAGTTCGAATGAGTTTGCTCATCGGCCTTCTTATCGATATATACCTGGGTAGCCGTTACGTGCAACTAGTACCGCTGACGGGATTGTGGTTAAACCCACTGCCAGCGTACTGTTGAGTCTTTAGAGTTCTACACAGATGGTTACCCTGCTTCGGGCGAAACGATGTGGAGGCCGTATGGTTTTACGGCAGGGTTCCGATCACATACGTGCACTGGCTGCACGAATGTTGTTCGGACGGATAATACTAGTGGGCTTTGGTTTAAGCCGGATCCTAGTATTATATTATTGGATTATTATTATCTCACTGTATTCGTATTTTTCGGAATACAAATACGGGTACGTATATACAGTGAGGGGATTTTTGTAATTTCATAAGACATGTTTCTAGAAGGAGACATCTCATTATTTGGATTTATCTGTTTTGAGAAAAAGATTGATGAGGTGGAAATGGAGATATTTATGGCATGGGGTGAAGCATAGTTCATTGCATTTGTTTATTGGTTTGGACTCACTATTCAAGCATGGTTGATATTTTCAATTGGAAAACATTGCATGCTTGAGTGAGTTGAGTGAGGGAGCCATTCTTCACTTGCCTTCACTTATTTCATTTGTTCATTCTCATTCTCTCTCCATATTTTCCTCTCCTTCTTCCTCAAGACCCTAACCCTCACATGAGTTATGAACCATAGGGTCTCTTGAGATAAAATACTCAATTATATATTATACATCTTTTAGGCTACCTAGCTTAGCAAACTAGGTACCCTAGTTACCTCGGTTTAGAGGTTGGAGCTTGAGGTATAGACTTTCGGATGGATCATCTTTGACATGAGGAGGCCGACGATAAAGCGCTATCCGGATCTTCGAGGAGCTAAAGAAGAGGAAGAGAAGACAAAGACCTGAATGACTTGTTAAAAAGGAGGAATAACACTTTTCATAGTAGTTAGAACCTCCTAGTAAATATAGCTAGTTAATCTTTCTATTAAGATCTTGGAGTTAAAGTCGGTATTGAAAAGTAAGAAAATCGTTTTTTGTAAATTCCGCCTCCCCACGAACCTGCAGGGTGCACGACATTGACTTACAGTGGTATCAGAGCCTACTAAACCTTAACTAGCTAGTTAGCCAGTAGTTAGAACTTCGATCGATGGAAAATTGCATGAAATCAAAATCTAATATCATGCTTGCTGTCGTTTTTCAAAATTGTTCGAAAAATATTTCAGTGATCTTTGAAATACGTGCAGCCATTTATAAGAACGAGGAAAAAATTTTGAGATCCTAAGCCCTCAACTTGACCGCAGAACCGTGGCCAAACATGTTATTTGGCCATGGATCCGCCGCCAGGTTGAAGCCGAGTCACTCCCAATTTTTCCTGTGGGTCTTATGTTTGGAATTATGATTTTTAGCATGTGTGTTTTCTACTCAGATTTATTTATGTACTGGTTTGTGCAAAGGGTAGACACAGTTTGTTGTTATCGATCGAAATTCTAAGGTTCTTGGCTATGTGTGATTCTGTGATTGATATATGTGTCGGTATACGTCTGCTAATCGCTACATGTCGATTAGTAGAGGTTGCATATATCTGTGATGTTGTGATGGTCTGTGTATATGAAGAATCATCGTGGATGAATAGCCGGGGGATTTGAGAAGAGTGTTTTCTTTTCTTTCATTCATGTAAAATTTAAATTGATGTAATATTATTTTTGCGGGGCACATCGAAGTTGAGGTTGTAGCCACCATTGTATTATCTCATTTACTATTTCTTACACCTAGGACAGACCCAAGGTGGGGTCGAAAAACTACCAAGTTCTTGAAGTGCCGAGTAGCCTACTCATTTTATTGAGGGGGGTTGCTTCACTTCGGGAATTTAGCGGGTAGTTTGCCACATCCATAGGGGTCTACGGTGGGGTTTGGCTATTCATCACGACCGTGGAATCCGTCTTTCGTTCTAGGCTAAAATGAAATACATAAATCCTAGTATATCCAATATATTCATTTGTGCTATGATCCGTGATCTGGAATGCCTATTATTGCGTGAGACAAATGGCTATATATATATATATATATATATATATATATATAATGTTTCTTATGTTTTGCACCCGCGCTAGTCTATCCATCGCTCTGCCGTTAGTTAAGTAACCTAACGGTGCATGACGGGGCCCCATGGCGAATGCGGATGGCATAAGCGTACGTTTTATTTTCGTTTCTTTTCTGCAATAATAGGGTTTAAATGATGGGACCGCATTAATATTGTTTAATGCAAGTAAAAAAAACCAAAGTTTAAATCGTTGGAACAATTTCAAAACCACTCGGTTTTCTCGAAAAACAACTTTTAAATGCAGAGCCTAAACCACTCCTTTTAAAAGCTATCATGGTTCCTTCGACTATATCAAGTTCATTACGTTCACGGTTTCACCAAAACTATCCGTAGCCCTCCGTCATTTCAGATGGGTATTCAGTAGTATTCAAGCTATATATTTCGATCTTCGCCAAGGCATAGTAAATGGTTGTTGCTGGGTATTCATCTGTAGCATAGATAGATTCGTTGGTTTAGGACAGTCGTACAACTATTTTTGCCTTTGTCAAAGGTATGTACTGGTGGGTTCAAATTAAACTGGATAATGATGGGTAGAACTTGACTTGTGTCTTATGATTTGTTGGCCCTATTCAAGGTCATAAACGCCTGGGGCAAAAATCCACATCGGAAGTTTCGAAGGAAAATGAAACTAGCTAGTGTTGCATACCATTTGGAGTGTGATGATTTTGGTAGGATTCCTTCAAGGTTATCACACGATGATATTTGGATCTCGATCCTACTGTGAGTATCCACTACTCTTCGGGAGATTTTTCACTAAACACTCAATGCTATAAACCAAGTAGGTGCCTAGAAAGGTGTTAGCGGGGCTATGCCTCTAAGGAAAAGAGATTATGTAATTAAGGAACTTCACGAAAGCTTTGGAAAACCACCCACGAAGTACCAAGACCAGCCTGGCCGAAAGGTTAAGCAAGAATTGTAGGGTGAGATTAATCCTGACTAATCCTTCTTTTATAGTTTGAAGGGGATTCAAGGAACAGTGGGAGCCATGTTGAAATCCGTAAGACATGGGAAAAAGATTATGCAAGAGTCAAGTGCCTCGTGCTAGCCTCAACGGATAATGAACACCAGAGACAGCATGAGAAGTTGGACTTAGCTTCCATCTTCCTCTATACCAAAGATTTATATGGAGAGCAATCTCGTATCGCAAGATATGAGACCTTAAAGATATTCTTTTAGGCGAGGTTGGTTGTCGGGTCATCTTTAGGTGACCACGTCCTTAAGATAATTAGATATATTGAAAATCTAATGGACCTTAGGACCACGTTAGAGAATGAGTTATGTACTAACTTGATTCTACAATCCCTCCCTCCTACATATGCCCAGTTTATCTTGAATTTCAACATTCAAGAGAAGGAAGTTACACTTCAAGAACTCCTCAACATGTAGAGCGCTGAGGGCACCCTGCAGAAAGCCAGGGAGAACCCCGCTCTGCTTATTGGGGAATCTTCATCTTCTAGATCCGAGGCAAAAGCTAAGGGGAAGAAGAAGAAGCTCTCTACCAAGCCGAAAGGCGGTGTCAGTAAGGTAAAGGGAAAAGGCCGGGCAAAAGTTTCGGGGCTAACAATAGGGAAGGAGGAATATTTATATTGTCATGGGAAAGAGCATTTGAAAAAGGATTGCCGGGCTTGGAAAGCCAGAATCCAGGATTCGAAGCACGTTGTGGCTTCGACATCAGGTGTGTTTATGATTGAAAACTGTATGTCAATTAACTCTACTTTTTGGGTACTAGATACCGGATCAGTTTCTTATATCTAAAATTCATTACAGGCTCTAAGAAACTGTAGAGTTATCAAACCAAGTGATATAACTCTCAGAGTTGCTAATGGAATGAGCGTGGATGCTGTATCCATAGGGGAATTTCACCTGGGATTGACAAGTAGGCAGATTTTAATTTTGCGTAACTATTTGTGTGTACCTAGTTTAGCTTGTAATATCATTTCTGTAAATTTACTTTCTAAAGAAGATTATGATTTTACATTTGTATGCGATGTTATTCATACCCACCTTAATCTTGCTTTGATTGGGTCAGGTACACTAGATAATGGTATATACGTATTAAATCAAGTTCAGGTTTTCAACTTCCAGGACACATTTAAAAGAAAGTCTCCATAATTAAATCAGGCTTTCTTATGGCAATGTAGACTGGGTCATATCAATGAAACACAGTTGATGAAGTTACATAAAGAGGGATATTTAGATCCGTTTGAATATCAGTCTTATGCAACTTGTCAATCATGTCTTAAAGGAAAGATTACAAAGACTCCATTCAGTGGACACGGAGAAAGAGCTACTGACCTCTTGGGAATCATACGCAGCGAAGTGTGTGGTCCAATGTCTACACATGCAAAAAGTATTTTTTCCTATTTCATTGCATTTACGGATGATTTCTCAAGGTATGGACATTTATTCTTGATGAAACATAAATCCAAGTCCTTTGAGAAATTCTGGGAATATAAGAATGAAGTGGAAAAACAAACCAGCAAAAGTATTACGACACTTAGATCTGATCGAGGTGGTGAATACTTAAGTGCCGATTTTCTGGATTACTTAAAAGGGAATGGAATTCTCTTTCACCTTACTCCTCCATACACACCTCAACAAAACGATGTATCAGAAAGGTGGAACAGAACCTTAATGGATATAGTACATTCCATGTTGAGTAACACTGAGTTGCCGCGATCTTTTTTGGGTTATGCACTAGAATCAACTGCATATCTTTTGAAAAAGGTTCATATTAAGTCAGTGCCTACAACACCATATCAAATGTGGAGTGGGAAGAAACCCTATCATAAATATCTAAAGATATGAGGATGTCCGGATTATGTAAAAAAGAAGCATACGAACAAGCTTGAGACATGCTCAGTATTGTGTAAGTTTATGTGATACCCAAAGAACACTAGGGGGTATCTTTTCTATTACACGGAGGAACAAAATTCTTTGTTTCTCGGCATGCACACTTTTTGAAAAAGAGATAAGTGGGAGCGCAATAGAACTGGAAGAAATTTCAGAACCACAAGCTATTACTGAAAGTATAGTGGAACCAGAAGTTTCGAAAGAACCGGACATCTCTGTGCCACTCTGCAAGACTAGTAGGCAGTTGTTAGTGTATATGCCCTAGAGGCCATTACTGTATCATACTAGTATGTATATTACTTGATGGAAGCTTGGGATATTCACAGTTGTATATACAATCTTGCTCGAAATGGTAGTATGCTACTTGGTTTGTCTCTGCTTTAATATGTGCATGTGTTTCTTTTAGCATATTGCTGGTATACATATTAGTAGAGCCCTTAGGATCTTTGCTTGATTACCGGCGTTGTGATGGCGATCACACTCGTGGGAGCTGGGTAATCTATAAGCACATCCTTATACAGGTCCCTGGTCGTTGGACTATCGAGACAGGGCATCGATACTCCGGAGTAGACCAGCGTATGCGCTTCTCATCCCAGTCTGGGAGACGGTCTGTCCCACAGCCGTTAGTACGTCGTACTTGGGATAGTATGCGGGTGCTCGTTAGGTTACGAGTACACTGGACAGGACTCGTCGGGAACTGTTGGTTGGTAATATACCTATCGTCAGTTATCAGTTCCCAGGTGACATGAGTACAGCTTAGTCCGCTGACTTGACACTGTCACTTCGCCTCGAGTGTGTTCCCACTGCTCTTTGATTGCTACCCTACCACGGCTCTACTGAGTCGTGCAAACAGGTAGTAGTTGGGAGCAGTCCCGAAGCACTTGGAGGCAGTGACGGTTAGACAGGATTCGTCTCTCCCGGTATTGGGGGTTGACATCGCGCTGTGTCTAGGAGAGCCATTACACGAGTAGTCCCTGGCCAGGGCAAGCGAGATATACTGGTAGGTTTCCAGTGTTATCTCAGGGTGTTCTGGGCTTCACTCCGACACGACTTGTACCGCTATTAGGGGACTGACGTTCACCGCCCCCCTAGGCCCGCCATGCGATGTATCAGACGAACAGACCGGACTGTACGGAGATTGTCACATACAGGCTCAGTAGGAGTGCAGATGGGGTTCACCTCGTCAGTCTTCTTATCGACATCTACCTGGGGACCGTTACGTACAGCTAGTGCCGCTTGCGGTCTGTGGTTAAACCCACTGCCAGCGTAGTGTCGAGTCTTTAGAGTCCCACACAGAGAGCTATTCGCCTTTAGGCAAAATGAGTAGAGGTCGCATGGTTTTGCGACAGGGTTCGTTCGCATCCGCGCACTTGTGCACGGTTGCTGTCCGGACAGTTTATACTAGCGGGCTTTGGTTTAAGCCGGATCCTAGTATATGATTTGAGATTGGTTTTTCTCATTGTGTTCGTGTTCCTCGGATCACGAATGCGGGTGCGTATGCACGGTTGCTTGAGATTGAGGGAGAGGACCTTGTTTAGGGTTAATGACTTTTGTCATTTTATTAACCCTATTGTTTTTGTGTGTGTTATTGTTGATTAATAATTAGCTTAATTATTGTGCATGGTTGTTGTTGTTGACACTTTGACTTTGTTGACTTGTTGACCAAGTTGACAATTTGACCATGATCATTTCATTTGGAAGATGCTCTTTGATTCTTGCAATTTGCATTAATAATGAAATGATAATGGTCACCTCATGATTTACCATGACAATTTTCAAGCTAATTATACAATTAAAATAACTCACACATATTAGTGAGAATGGCTCACTAATTTATCATTCTAATATATCTTTTCTCTCTCTTGCTCATCCTCTCCCTCAAGCTCTCTCCCTCTCATGTGTTGAGAAACAAAAAGCTTGAGAAAAACCTTCACTTGATCTTCTCTACTCACTTCTAGGGTTCAAGTCTTAGCATTTCTTGCACTCTAGTTACTCCTAGCTTGGAGTTGAAGCTAAAGGTGGTGGCTTTCAAGTGGATCGTTCTTTGACGGAAGGAGACTAGCAAGGTGAGGCCTTTCTACCGTTCCAACGAGCAAGGAGAGAAGGACTTAAGACCAAAGGTATAACCTTTCCATCACTTAGCTACTTTGTAGTTAGAGTTAGCTAGTTTTAGTTTAGCAAAGATCCTCACAAGCTCGGTCCATGTTGCCTAAGTCGTTAAAAATCCGATTTTTATTATGTTTTCCGCCTCCCCGTAAGCACCGGGGTGGGCAACGTGGAACTAACAGTAGTATCAGAGACTAACTAAACTCAAACTAGCTAGGTAGTGAAGTGTAACGAAGTTTCGAAACCGAAAAATCCAAAAAACCGAACTTTGAAAAACCCTAGTTTCTGTTGAAATTTTTTTCTGCTCAAAATAGAAAACTTTATATTTGTAAATTCATCTCAGGGTTTTTTAAAGACACCCAAGAAAAACGAGACAGAGAATCATCCAAACCGCCGCGCTTCCGCCGCACGAGGTAGGCTCGTGCCGCGGAAGCGCCGCGGCTTGATGTCTTCTCTGCATCGTTTTTCGTGCAGTGTCTTACTGTGTTGATTTTGGGATTTTTAGGATATATAATATATGCCCAGATTTTCCAGAACTAAAATTTGCTTTTGCGGGCCTATAAATCCGTATTTTTCGGAACTTCACTACACTTTAACTACATCGGTTATATCTGTAATGCTTGCATGTATTGAACGTCGGCTAATCGCTATAAGACGATTAGTCGGGGTTATACATGATCTGTGATTGTCGTTGGTTTGTGGATATGAATGGATTGGATTGTCGCGGGTGAATGGCCGGGTTGGATGTGAGATGAGCGTTGTTTTTCTTTCATTCATTTGTAACATGTAAATTGATGTAATAATATTCTTTGTATGGCCGCACAACCGGGTCGGGGTTGTAGCCGTCATTGTATAATTCTTTTTACTGTTTTTGCTCCTAGGATAGACCCATGGAGGGGGTGCACAAACTACCAGGTACTCGAAGTGCCGAGTGGCCTACTCACGGTGGTGAGGGAGGTTGCTTCGCTTCGGGTGCTTGGCGGGTAGTTTGCCGCACCCGTAGGGGTCTTGGGTGGGGTATTGGCTATTCACCGCGACCGTGTAATCCGCTTTGCGTTGCAGGCTCGAACGCATTGCGGATTCCTAGTATATCCAATGTATTCATCTGTGATCTGTAATGTCTATCATTGCTGTATATTTATATATATAAATAACTATTTAGGCGTTGCTTATGTTTTACAGCCGCGCTAGCCCAGCCCCCGCTCTGTCGTTAGTTAAGTAACCTAACGGGTGATGACGGGGCCCCGTGGCGAATGCGAATGGCATAAGCGTACGTCATATTTTGGTTGTTTTCTGCAATGGTAGGATTAAATGATGGGACGCATTAAAAGAACTAATGCAAGAAAATAAACCTAAAAGACGTTGTTGGAACAATTTTCAAAAAAAAGCTGTTATTGCAAGGACGTTCATTTTTGTTTTGCATAGCGGTATTCGGTTGTGAATGCCCAGCACCTCAGTCGACGAGGCAAGGGCCGAGATCCCTTCACCGGGAGTGACCCCTTGGACAAAAGTTTGCGTCAGGGCAATAACTTCACTATAGTCGATTATTCTTGCTTTGCATCGAGGTATTCAATTTGGAATATCCTGCACCTCATACGACGAGGAAAGAGCCGAGATCCCTTCGCAGGGAGTGACCTCTTTAGCAAAAAGTTTTCGCCACTATATTTTCAAAAAATACTATCAGGTTCCTTCAACGATATTAAGTTCATTACGTTAACGGGTTTTTCGCCAAAAACCCAGCCGTAGCCCTCCGTCGTTTCGGATAATTAATACTTAGTATTCGTGCTGCGTTTGTTGATTATTCGTCAAGACACAGTGAACGGTAGCTGAGTAATAATTCTCTGTTGCACTGATAGATGCGATTGGTTAGGACGGTCGCATGATTTTGTTGATTATTCGTCAAGGATCATACGGGCGGGTCTAATGCAATCCTGGATAACGACGGGTTGAACTTGACTAGGACCTTTTGATTTGTTGATTATTCGTCAAGGTCACTTGGGTCCTAGGGGCAAAAACCACATCGGGAGTTTCAAAAGAACTGAAACTTGCAGATTTAGCATACCTTCTGGAGTGTGGTGACTAGAGTGGATTCCATCTAGGTTATCACACAATGACAGTTGGATCCCGATCCCACTGATGAGTTGGTTTACTCTCGGGAGATTATTTCACTTAACGATCAATGCTATAAACCAAGTAGGTGTCTAGAAAGGTGTTAGCGGGGTTACGCTCCCAGGGAAAAGAGGTTATTTAATTAAGGAACTTCGCGAAAGCGTTGGAAAACCTCCCTCGAAGTACCGACACTAGCCTGGCTGAAAGGTTAAGCAAGTATTGTGACGTGAATTAAAACCCGGCTAGTTCTTCTTTTAAAAGGTTTTAAGAAGAATTTGAGGAAACAGTGGGAGACATCCTGGTTAGATAAATTAATAAACCAATCTAATCTTGCAAGAGCATACGCTGAGTGTTTCTTTTCTCTCTCTCCAGGCAGCAACCATTTCACGCCCTAATCAAGATAATAAAATGTATTGCTTGACCGATCCGAATTCTTATTCGGGACTGGGGAAAGTTGGTTCAGCTCTAACTTGTGACAACAGTCATGAGTATGAGAATGGGAAAGGGGATTGTATGGATTTCCAGGATACCCAGGCGAAGAAGAAGCATGGTTTTGCATCTACTTCAGGTGTTCTTGTAATTGAGAACTGTTTTACGGTCAGCCCTACCTCCTGGGTACTTGATACCGGATCAGGATCTCATATCTGTAATTTATTACAGGGACTGAGAAAAAGTAGGAAAGTTGCACCGGGTGATATGTCGCTCAGAGTAGCGAACGGAGCACAAGTTTATGCGGCAGCCGTCGGTGAATATCACCTAGTATTGCCAAATGGCAAGACTATGATTTTGAACGATTGCTACTATGTACCCTCCATGGTTTGCAACATCATATCAGTGTCTTTACTCGATAAAGATAGATATACGTTTGTTCTTGAAAAGAATATCATGAACATTTACCTTGATGAGGTACTGGTTGCAGAGGGTACACTGTTTAATGGTATCTGCGTTCTAAATCAGAATACAGTTCTCAATATACAAAACACACGCAAGAGGAAGAATTCAGATACGAATGAATCCTACTTGTGGCATTGTAGACTTGGTCATATCGGAGAGAAAAGACTGAGTAAGTTGCATAAAGATGGACTCTTGAATGCGTTCGAGTTTTCATCTTATGAAACTTGTCAGTCCTGTCTCAAAGGGAAGATGACCAAATCTCCGTTCACCGGACATGGAGAAAGGGCAGCAGAGCTCTTGGGACTCGTACATAGTGATGTATGTGGTCCGATGTCTATACATGCAAGGGGTGGGTTCTCATACTTCATCACATTCACTGACGATCTCTCCAGGTTCGGATATGTGTATCTGATGAAACACAAATCTGAAGCTTTTGAGAAATTCAAGGAATTCAGAAAGGAAGTAAAGAACCAGACAGGCAAAAGTATCAAGATCCTCCGGTCTGACAGGGGAGGGGAGTACTTAAGCACGGAATTCCTAGATTACTTAAAAGAGAATGGCATTCTCTCTCAGCTTACTCCTCCTTATACACCACAGCACAACGGTGTATCGGAGCGGAGGAATCGTACCCTATTGGATATGGTTCGCTCCATGATGAGTAGTGCTGAGTTGCCTCTTTCATTCTGGGGACATGCGCTTCAGACAGCGGCATACCTTTTGAATCAAGTTCCGTCCAAATCTGTGCCTAAAACTCCGTATGAAATATGGAGCAATAAGAAACCATGTCTGAAGTTTATTAAGATATGGGGTTGTCCGGCCTATGTGAAAACACATAGACCAGACAAGTTAGAGGCACGGTCAGTTCTCTGTAAATTTGTGGGATATCCTAAAGACTCACTAGGATATCTGTTCTACCACACTGAGGAACAGAAGGTGTTTGTATCTCGCCACGCCACCTTCTTAGAAAGGGAGTTTCTTGCAAAAGAAACTAGTGGGAGTTCGGTAGAACTGGAAGAAATTCAGCGACCACAAAATGTAACTAAAAATTTGGAGGGACCGCTAGATTCTATAACCCCAGACGAACCTCAGTCACTCCGCAGATCTGGTAGGATTTCTCATCCGCCCGAGAGATACTACGGTTTTCTCGTTGACGGGGATCGAGAGGATTGGATCTTGGAAGAAGATGACCCTACCAGTTTCAGGCAGGCCATTATCAGTAGGGACTCTGATAAGTGGCAGGAAGCAATGCAATCCGAAATGGAGTCCATGTACGCCAATAAAGTGTGGACCTTAGATATTGCTCCAGACGGGGTAAAACCCGTAGGATGCAAATGGATCTACAAAAGGAAACTTGGTGTAGATGGGCAGGTGGAGACCTATAAAGCTAGACTTGTTGCAAAAGGTTTTCGTCAAAGACCTGGTTTGGACTATGACGAGACTTTTTCTCCGGTGGCTATGCTCAAATCCATTCGGATCCTACTTGCCATTGCTGCCTTCCATGACTATGAAATCTGGCAGATGGATGTTAAGACGGCTTTCCTAAACGGTAGTTTGGAAGAGTGCGTTTACATGGATCAACCAGAAGGTTTCGTAGACAGTGGGAGCAGCGGAAAGGTGTGCAAGTTGCTTAAATCCATTTATGGATTAAAGCAGGCATCGCGGAGCTGGAACATCTGTTTTGATGAGGCAATCAAGGAATTTGATTTCATCAAGAACGAAGATGAACCCTGTGTATATAAGAAGATTGTAGGACGAACTGTCGTATTCCTAGTCTTGTACGTGGACGACATTCTTTTGATAGGAAATGACATTCCTATGCTACAATCGGTCAAGCTGTTTTTGTCACAAAGGTTCTCCATGAAGGACCTGGGTGATGCCTCGTACATTCTGGGGATCAAGATCTATAGAGATAGATCCAAGAAATTGTTGGGACTTTCACAGTCCAGGTACATAGAGACCGTACTAAAGAGATTTAGTATGGAGGGTTCCAAGCGCGGTAACATACCCGCATTGCACGGAATTACCCTCTCCAAGAAGATGTCTCCTAAGACTGACGAGGAGAGGGTTCGCATGAGCACTATACCCTACGCTTCGGCGGTAGGATCTATAATGTATGCGATGCTATGTACAAGACCAGATGTAGCTTACGCGTTGAGCGCGGTAAGCCGGTATCAGTCAGACCCAGGGGAGGACCACTGGACAGCAGTGAAGAACATTCTCAAGTACCTGAGAAGGACTAAGGAGATGTTCCTGGTTTACGGTAATCGAGACCTCAGGGTCGAGTCCTTTACCGATTCAAGCTTCCAGAGTGACAAAGATGACAGCAAGTCCGTCTCGGGTTTTGTGTTTACCCTCAACGGAGGGGCGGTATGTTGGAGGAGTTCCAAGCAGGATACCGTCGCAGACTCGACGATGGAAGCTGAATACATTGCTGCAAGCGATGCCGCAAAAGAGGCGGTCTGGATTAAGAAGTTCATTAGTGAACTTCAGGTGGTTCCGTCCATTGTTGACCCAATACCTTTGTATTGCGATAACAATGGGGCTATAGCTTTAGCGAAGGAACCAAGGTCCCATCAGAAATCCAGGCACATCTTAAGGCGGTATCACCTGATCAGGGAGATCATTGATCGACAGGAGATCGAGGTACGGAGAGTGGACACAAAGGACAACACTGCGGACCCATTCACGAAGGCTTTACCCCAGACTCAGTTCGAGCGGCTGATCGAGATGATAGGTCTTCGATACGCCAGTACATGGCCTTAGTGCAAGTGGGAGATTGTTAGTGTATATGCCCTAGAGGCCATTACTGTATCATACTAGTATGTATATTACTTGATGGAAGCTTGGGATATTCACAGTTGTATATACAATCTTGCTCGAAATGGTAGTATGCTACTTGGTTTGTCTCTGCTTTAATATGTGCATGTGTTTCTTTTAGCATATTGCTGGTATACATATTAGTAGAGCCCTTAGGATCTTTGCTTGATTACCGGCGTTGTGATGGCGATCACACTCGTGGGAGCTGGGTAATCTATAAGCACATCCTTATACAGGTCCCTGGTCGTTGGACTATCGAGACAGGGCATCGATACTCCGGAGTAGACCAGCGTATGCGCTTCTCATCCCAGTCTGGGAGACGGTCTGTCCCACAGCCGTTAGTACGTCGTACTTGGGATAGTATGCGGGTGCTCGTTAGGTTACGAGTACACTGGACAGGACTCGTCGGGAACTGTTGGTTGGTAATATACCTATCGTCAGTTATCAGTTCCCAGGTGACATGAGTACAGCTTAGTCCGCTGACTTGACACTGTCACTTCGCCTCGAGTGTGTTCCCACTGCTCTTTGATTGCTACCCTACCACGGCTCTACTGAGTCGTGCAAACAGGTAGTAGTTGGGAGCAGTCCCGAAGCACTTGGAGGCAGTGACGGTTAGACAGGATTCGTCTCTCCCGGTATTGGGGGTTGACATCGCGCTGTGTCTAGGAGAGCCATTACACGAGTAGTCCCTGGCCAGGGCAAGCGAGATATACTGGTAGGTTTCCAGTGTTATCTCAGGGTGTTCTGGGCTTCACTCCGACACGACTTGTACCGCTATTAGGGGACTGACGTTCACCGCCCCCCTAGGCCCGCCATGCGATGTATCAGACGAACAGACCGGACTGTACGGAGATTGTCACATACAGGCTCAGTAGGAGTGCAGATGGGGTTCACCTCGTCAGTCTTCTTATCGACATCTACCTGGGGACCGTTACGTACAGCTAGTGCCGCTTGCGGTCTGTGGTTAAACCCACTGCCAGCGTAGTGTCGAGTCTTTAGAGTCCCACACAGAGAGCTATTCGCCTTTAGGCAAAACGAGTAGAGGTCGCATGGTTTTGCGACAGGGTTCGTTCGCATCCGCGCACTTGTGCACGGTTGCTGTCCGGACAGTTTATACTAGCGGGCTTTGGTTTAAGCCGGATCCTAGTATATGATTTGAGATTGGTTTTTCTCATTGTGTTCGTGTTCCTCGGATCACGAATGCGGGTGCGTATGCACGGTTGCTTGAGATTGAGGGAGAGGACCTTGTTTAGGGTTAATGACTTTTGTCATTTTATTAACCCTATTGTTTTTGTGTGTGTTATTGTTGATTAATAATTAGCTTAATTATTGTGCATGGTTGTTGTTGTTGACACTTTGACTTTGTTGACTTGTTGACCAAGTTGACAATTTGACCATGATCATTTCATTTGGAAGATGCTCTTTGATTCTTGCAATTTGCATTAATAATGAAATGATAATGGTCACCTCATGATTTACCATGACAATTTTCAAGCTAATTATACAATTAAAATAACTCACACATATTAGTGAGAATGGCTCACTAATTTATCATTCTAATATATCTTTTCTCTCTCTTGCTCATCCTCTCCCTCAAGCTCTCTCCCTCTCATGTGTTGAGAAACAAAAAGCTTGAGAAAAACCTTCACTTGATCTTCTCTACTCACTTCTAGGGTTCAAGTCTTAGCATTTCTTGCACTCTAGTTACTCCTAGCTTGGAGTTGAAGCTAAAGGTGGTGGCTTTCAAGTGGATCGTTCTTTGACGGAAGGAGACTAGCAAGGTGAGGCCTTTCTACCGTTCCAACGAGCAAGGAGAGAAGGACTTAAGACCAAAGGTATAACCTTTCCATCACTTAGCTACTTTGTAATTAGAGTTAGCTAGTTTTAGTTTAGCAAAGATCCTCACAAGCTCGGTCCATGTTGCCTAAGTCGTTAAAAATCCGATTTTTATTATGTTTTCCGCCTCCCCGTAAGCACCGGGGTGGGCAACGTGGAACTAACAGCAGTCTCATCTGCTCGAGAGATACTACAGTTTTCTCATAGACGGGGATAGAGAAGATTGCATCATCAAAGATGATGAGCAAACTAGTTTCCAGCAAGCCATTCATAGTAGAGACTCGGTAAAGTGGCAGGATGCAATGCGGACCGAAATGGAGTCCATATACACCAACAAAGTATGGACTTTGGACATTGCTCCAGAAAGGGTAAAACCTGTAGGATGCAAATGGATCTTCAGAAAAAGGATTAGTGTGGATGGAAAGGTTGAAACCTATAAGGCTAAACTTATTGAAAAAGGTTTTCGCCAAAGACCTGGTTTGGACTATGATGAAACCTTTTCTCCAGTGGTATACTCAAAACCATTTGGATCCTACTTGCCATTGTTGCCTTCCATGATTATGAAATTTGGCAGATGGACGTAAAGACCGTTTTTCTGAATGGAAATTTTGAAGAGTATGTTTATATGGATCAGCTCGAGGGTTTCATAGAGAGTGGGACCAGCGAAAGAGTGTGCAAGTTGGTTAAATCCATTTATGGATTAAAGAAGGTATCATGGAGTTGGAATATCAGTTTTAATGAGACAGTTAAAGAATTCAACTTTATCAAAAATCCAGATGAACCATGTATTTGTAGTAAAATTGTAGCGAGAACTGTGGTATTCCTTGTCTTGTACGTGGAAGAGATTCTCTTGATAGGAAATGACATTCCTATGCTACAATCAGTCAAAGGATTCTTGTCACAAAGGTTCTCTATGAAGGACCTGGGTGATGCCTGCACATTCTGTGGATCCAGATCTATCGTGATAGATCTAAGCAAATGTTGGGACTTTCATAGTCAAGATACATCGACACAATAATAAAAAGATTTATTATGGAAGATTCAAAGCGCGGTAATCTACCGTCTTGTCACGGAATCACCATCGCCAAAGAGATGTCTCCCAAGACTGATTTGGAAAGGGATTGCAAGACAATTATACCCTACGCTTCTGCGGTAGGCTATATAATGTATGCGATGTTGTGTACTAGACTAGATGCAGCTTACGCACTGAGCGTTGTAAGAAGCTATCAGTCAAACCAAGGGGAGAAGCACTGGATAGTAGTAAAGAACCTTCTCAAGTACCTGAGAAAACTAAAGAGATGTTCTTGGTGTACGGCAGTGAAGACCTCCAGATCAAGCCCTTCGCCTACTCCGACATCCAGAACGACAAGGATGACTCTCCAAGCCGGGTTATGTCTTTACCCCCAATAGAGGGGCGGTCTGTTAGAAGAGCTCCAAGCAGGAAAACATTGCTGACTCAACGATGGAAGCGGAGTATATCGCTGCATGTAACACTGTGAAAGAAGTAGTCTGGATCAGGAAGTTCATGACAGAGCTTCAGGTGGTTCCATCCATTGTTGATCCAGTACCGCTGTATTGTGACAACAACGGCACTATAGCTTTAGCAAAGGAACCAAGGTTCTATCAGAAGTCCAGACATATCTTGAGGTGGTTCCACCTGATCAGGAAGATCATTGATCGCCGGGAGATCGAGGTGCGGAGATTAGAGATAGAGAACAACACTGCAGATCCACTCACAAAGACTATTTTTCATATACAGTTCGAGAGGCTAATCGAGATGATAGGTCTGAGATATGTCAATACATGGCCTTAGTGCAAGTGGGAGATTGTTAGTGATATATGCCTTAAAGGCCATTATTATATCATACTGGTTTGTATATTACATTTTATAAGCTTGGGATATTCACAGTTATAATAACAGTCTTGCTCAAATTGGTAGTATGCTACTTTGTTTGATTCTACCTAAATATGTCCATGTGTTTGTTTTAGAATATCTCTTATACATATTAGTAGAGCCCTTAGGATCTTCTCTTGACTGCCAGCATTGTGATGGCAGTCACATTAGTAGGGGTTGGGTAGTCTATAAGCACATCCTTATACAGGTCCCTAGTCGTAGGATTATCGAGACGGGGCATCGATACTCCAGAGTAGACTAGTGTATACGCTTCTCATCCCAGCAGGGGAGATGGTCTATCCCACAGCCATTGGTACGTCATACCGAAGATAGTATACAGATGATCATTAGGTTATGAGTTACACTGGACGGACTCGTTGGGAACTGCTGGTCGGTATTATACCTATCGTCAGGTAGCAGTTCTCAGATGGCATAAGTATAGGTTACTCCGTTGACTTGATATCACTATTCGTCTCGAGTGTGTTCTCACTGCACTTAGATCATTACCCTACCACGGCTCAAAGGAGTCGTACAAACAGGTAGTGGTTGGGTGTAGTCCCGAAGCACTTGGTGGCAGTAGCAGTTAGATAGGATTCATATCTCCAGGTATTGGGGGTTGATATCGCGTTGTTTTCGGAAATCCATTACACAAAGTTCTTGGCCAGGGCAAGCAAGATTTACTAGTAGGTACTCCAGTAGTTTCTCAGGGTATTTTAGGCTCTACTCTGGCACGACTTATTGCACTGTTAAGGGTCTGGCATTTACCATTCCTTTAGGCCCGATATGCGAGTGTCTTAGACAAACAAACCGGACTGTACGAAAATTGTCATAGATAGGCTCAGTAGGAGTTCAGATGAATTTACTCATCGGCCTTCTTATCGACAGATACCTGGGTAGCCGTTATGTGCAGCTAGTATTGCTGACGGACATATGGTTAAACCCACTACTAGCATACTTTCGAGTCTTTAGAGTCCCACATAGAGGGGTTTCCCTGCTTTGGACGAAACGATGTAAAGGCCGTATGGTTTTACGGCAGGGTTCCGATCACATACGTGCACTGACTGCACGGATGTTGTTCGGATGGATAATACTAGTGGGCTTTGGTTTAAGCCGGATCCTAGTATTATATTATTTGATTATTATTATCTTAGTGTATTTGAATTTTTCGGAATACGAATATGAGTATTTATATACGGTGAGGGTATTCTTGTAATTTCATAAGACATGATTCTTGAAAGAAAAACACCTCATTATTTTGATTTATCTATTTTGAGAAATAGATTAATGAGGTGGAAATGGAGATATTTGTGGCATGGGGTGAAGCATGGCTCATTGCATTTGTTTATTGGTTTGGACTAACTATTCAAGCATGGTTGATATTTTCAATTGGAAAATAGTACATGCTTGAGTGAGTTGAGTGAGGGAGCCATTCTTCACTTGCCTTCACTTACTTCATTCTCATTCTCTCCCTCCATACTTTCCTCAAGACCCCAACCCTTACATGAGTTGTGAACCATAGGGTCTCTTGAGATAAAATACTCCATTAGATACTCTATATCTTCTAGGCTACCTAGCATAGCAAACTAGGTTACCTAGTTACCTCGGTTTAGAGGTTGGAGCTTGAGGTATAGACTCTCGGGTGGATCATCTTCAACATGAGGAGGTCGGCGATCAAGCGTGAACCGGATCATCGAAGAGCTAAAGAAGGGGAGGAGAAGAAGAAGACCCGAAGGACTTATTAACAAGGAGGTATAACACTTTTCATAGTAGTTAGAACCTCCTAGTATATATAGCTAGTTAAGGTTTCTGTTAAGATCCTGGAGTTAAAGTCGGTGTTGCGAAGTAAGAAAATCGTTTTTTATAAATTCCGCCTCCCCGCAAACACGCGAGGTGCGCGACATAGACTTACACTATCAACATGTAACAGTGATTTGTAATACCACATAATGCATGTACATGATGATAAAGTCAAACTAGATAGCATACTATCATCTCGAATAAAACTGTTCTACCTGTATAGGTCCTTCCTCAATCATCACAATTTTCTACTTACGATTACAATAATTAACTTGAGGGTGCTATAGCCAACAATGTCCCACTTACACTTAAGGCTAATTATTGCGGTGTCGCATACTCACAGCCCGTGTGATACCGAACATCTAACTTCTCTATTAATCAGTCTCGCAAAGCATGTTTACAAAACTATCACGTTTGAGAAATAGGCTCAGTGAGTGGATCCACTCCAATATTTCTATCTTTATCTCTCTATATTTCAACTTCACGGAGGAAGATTATCTCCCGAAATGAGCGATACCTGTCTTAGAATTTGTCTAGATATCTTATGGGACCAAGTTCATAAATGAACTCCAAATCCAACAAACTTCTTAGACTGTATCTTCCACTAAATTTAATCAGTATCCGCTTGAACCCCCTGTCCAACATACTGCCCCTCAGAAGAGGGTAAACATTAACTCTGACTGTCACTCTGTCATCCAGGTCACCTTAGAAGCCAAAATTGATAACCTCCTCCTTAAGGAGGCTACCGTTATTATATACCAAGAACATCCTTTTATATTCATAACTGCTTCCCAATATTTCTCCAGGATTGGATTAATATATGTTTATTGCAGCCAGTGCAAAAGCAATATCCGGTGTGGTACTTGATATTTCATGATTGACTCAATTTCCTAACCAAGCGATATGTCGTTCATGCAAATCTTTCTCCCCATCAGTCTAGAAGACATCTTTTTAAATAGGGTGACTCCATCACCTTCATATACACCACCACGCCAGGAGTTGTCCATTCTAAAACACTTTAGAATAGTGTCAAATTACCCGAATTAGGACACTTTCAAAATCGAGATATAAAACCATAGATCTAGTCACTATAATCCCTGATGTTTTGTCCAAATCCTATGTGGAGAAACACCTTATGACAACCATAGTATAACCGACCGTAGTATAGGAACATCACTTCCTACAAAAGTTCGTCATCTAAATATCAGGATATTACTCCCTTCTACCTTCTTACCAGGTCTATCAGTAATTCTGATGAAGTCAAACTTTATGATTGTCGCATAAA
The DNA here is from genome assembly GCA_030015575.1 of Agapanthus africanus. Classification (NCBI taxonomy): domain Eukaryota; kingdom Viridiplantae; phylum Streptophyta; class Magnoliopsida; order Asparagales; family Amaryllidaceae; genus Agapanthus; species Agapanthus africanus. Next base: position 79,805,023 of record CM057345.1, read on the forward strand.
AATAGATGATCTATCTCCACTATTCTTTCTTTAGTCTATAAATAGACATAAACTACTTACCCACCACGCTTCCGCTGCTAATACTAACTATAATAACCCTCTGGCAGAATCATATACGCATGCACTTCTAAAGCTAATTTAAAACGACGTTATAATCATCCACCTGCCAGATCTCATAGACTAGGACAGCAGTAGTGGCAAGTTTGGTTCATCAAAACATCAATATCACCGTCTTTGAGGAGATCGAAATACCTCTCGGATGGTTGAGGTTACCTATCATATCTGTAGAGTGGCTAATGGATTGTCGAATCCAATTAAATCTTTAGGTTCTACTAAATTTTCAGAAATCGTTTATGGTTTTAAAATCACTTCCAGTTCTACCATACCCCCACTAATGTTCTCTGAAAAGAATTAATTTTACTAAAACGGGTGACAAGTCAAGAATAATATAACTATTGATCCTCCAAATGGTAGAATGTTAACCCTCATCAAAACTCAGGATAACCTACAACTTCCATTACTGAAACGTGCCTTGAGCTTATCCGGATTCTGGTTTAAGCATAAACCGGACTACTCCATATATCTTAACATCATTAAGATATGAATCCATTCTATATCCAATATAGAAACAAAGACACTAATTTAATTTGAATTGGATTCAAAAATCATGCAGCTGTTTCCAGTACATATCAACTAAATGGAAGAACGACATGCAGCGTTACTCATCAATTAGCGCACCCACGAATGATTAACCTGAAAGAGAAGCAAATTCTCAAATATATTACTTACGATGGAAAACCTAGAATAAGTATCTATATCTTCGATCATCTCGAAGAATCATGATACTTCCAACATATAGCTCTCTACTTTATTCCTGTACCTATAACTTCTTAAAATTTGGACCTTGTGTTTCAACGAAATACATGTCTAAAACCAGAGAAGTCACAACTAAATAGAATATAGTACGAGTATCAACCCCTTGTCCTAATGGATATCAGACAACATAGAATATTTTTTATAAGTCCTCTGAGTTTAATAACTCAAACCTTATGCGTCGTAGGTCGAAAAACTGTGTTATGGTTAAGTACAATTACTCCGTTGTTGAATGCACCTTACGTAATCATCAACTGATAAAGGTAAATCTTATAAACATAATTTCAAAGGTTATATCTCACTTTATAAAATAAACGTACAGATATATCAGTTTGAAATTGGTTCATAACAATGGATATTCAAAACCAAATATTTTCCATTAGGAAAAACGCAGGCGACTTCCTCAAATATCACCAATTACAAAGAATTCTGATAATTATGATCTAATCACCCAATTCCTAATATCCTACTCCCACTCAGCATCTGTAACGCTATACAGATGTGAGAATCAAGTGAGGTAAATACATACCCTGGAGTCAGAATCTAATTAGGAAAGAAGTTTTCAATTAACACCGTACAGTAAAACTGAAACATGAAACTATTTGAAGAGAGTGGCCGGGTATTCCTAGTAATGCATCTTCCACTATCCAGATTCATGACAGTAGAGCCAATTTCTTTTTCCCTCACTTCAATCCCTTTATATGTCTTTATTTCTTACTTTATGTACACCATACTTAGGCTAATTGGTTTTCTTCCTTCCTTACCTTTCGGCACTTGCCTAAGCTTTAGAAGAAGACTATGCAATATGCATAATAGGTGCACTCTCCTAATACCAGGAGCCCTCGCAACCTGAGAGAAGGTAAAGAGAAAAGACAACCGAATAATCCTATTTAATTTCCCCAGAACCAGAATCCATTCTCGAACTGATACAAGTTTCTTTGAGTTCGTATGTAACTATACGATGGCATACCCAAGCAATATGGATCTTCGTAGTGATACAGAGTGTTCTGAAGAAATGCAAAGGGGAAGTAGGAGTGGCAGGGATAAATACGACTTTGTCGTGAATCATAACAATCCAAAGCCAAAGTATGTAAGAAGATTCGGTTAACTTGGTTTATGAGTTTTAGTTTAAGGTCGGTTCATGGTCACTGCTAAAGAGAGAGAGAGAAAAGAAACACTCAGCATACACTCTAACCTAGATTAGATTGGTTAATTACTTTATCTAATCAAGATGACTCTTACTGTTTCCTCGAATTCTCCTTCAAACCCAAGGAGAATTAGTCGGGATCATCTGAAAATCACCCGAGGAGTAACACCTACTCATCAACGGGAATCGAGACCCAACTATCATCATGTGATAAATTGATGGAAGCCATTCAAGTTACCACACTTTAGAAAGTACGCGCGTACTTAGCAAGTTTCCTTTAAATTTGAAACTTCCGATATGATTTTTTCCCTAAGCGTCTTATGACCTTGACAGATGCCAAAAAATCATAAGTTGCAAATCAAGTTCTACCCATCATTATCATGATTAATTTAGGCCCAGTCGTACTCCCCTTTAACGAATGCCAACAACGTTGTACGACTTTCTTAGATTAATACATCTCTATGCTGCAAAAAAGTAACTTGTAGATACTACACACTATGCCTTGACGGATGCCAAAAAATATAGCACGAATACTAGGTACTACATATTTGAAATGACGGAGGGCTATAGTTGGTTTTTGGCAAAAAAGCCTTTAACATAATGAACTGGATATCGTTGAAGGAACTCGAGCATTTTTTAAAATGAGTGGTTTAGACTCCGCATTTTTAGAAGAAGTGGTTTTGTAGAAACCGATGGTTTTGAAGAAAACCGAGTAGTTTATAGTCATGTAGACTTTTTCCAAAGAGGTCACTCCCTATGAAGGGATCTCGGCTCTTTCTTCATCGAATGAGGTACAGGATATTCCTAACTAAATACCTCGACGCACAGCAAAAGTAAACGCCAATAGTTTTCAAATTTGGTTCCGACAACATTATATAGGTTTTTTTCCCATGCATTAATCAAAATTAATGCAGTCCCATCAATTAAACATATCATGCCAAAAAGAAATGAAAATAAACACACACATATATGTCATTCGCATTCGCCACAGTGTCTCGGGTCTTCACCGTAATGTTACTTAACTTACGGCAAGGCAGAGATATGACTAATGCGGATGGAAAACATATATAGCATCTACTAAATATATATATATATATATATATATATATATATATAAACATTCATCTCACGCATGATATCAATTAGCATCACAGAAGCATCACAGCAAAATCACAGCAGAAGTAAACAAAATATGGAAATGCAGATAAACTCGGAAAAGTACATTTCAATGGAGCCAAATATGAAATGCAATTTTCCCGGTCGAATGGATATCCCGTAGTATCATATCCTAGACTCCTACGAGTGCGAAAAGCTACCCACCAATCCTAGAAGCAAGGGATCCCCAATCAACGAAATGAGTGGGCCACCCGGCACTTCCAAAATCTGGTGACATGAGCACCTTCCGCGGGTCAATCCTATACCCCTTACGAGTGCGGCGAATAGCCCGCTAATTCTAGAGTAACGCATCCCGGTCTCAACGTCATGAGATGGAGGCCCGTTTCTCTTAGAAACCAGCTACTCGAGCACTCCGTTGCTGGGTAATCCTAGTGCATGTAATGAAAACATGAATATACAACGGTGACTACGTCCGCAACCTAGACGTGCCCCAAAGAATAATACAAGCCATGGTGACGGTAGTCCACATGTCGGACGCTTGCCCTGCAAAATGAATATACATTACATCACAGAGAACTACATCAAATACTATATACACCAGGCTATCAATCATGACAAATCCAATAAAACCATAAACAACAAGCAACATTCATCACAAAATATGCAAACTTGCGAGTATCAATTCCGTAACACCGTCTAATTAATACGTATAGCAATTAGACGATGTTTTACCAAACGTTATGATATACGCAACCATCATAAAGTCTACAACAATCGAACACCGCGCACAAATATCCAACACTTCAATTTTCCAAAACACCGAAAATCAAGTGTGCTAAAAACCGACAAGAAATTCCACGCTAAAACCCACTCCGGGAGTCTGAAATGAGCTCAGATTGATCTGAAACTTTGCAGAAGCACCCGATATAAAATTAATGTCTACTTGGAGGCACCTAGGGGGTACGCACCCCCTGGGCCACCCTAAAATGGATATAGGGTGGGCAGACCCGAAACTGCCTTCTGAGGTAGTTTCGGGCCACCACCCCAGGCCACCCATTTGGGTGGTCTCATGGTTGTGGGCCCTCCCTAGGTCCCCTTGGGACGTCTCCGGAGTCCCCGCGCACCTCCCCGTGGCTTTGCAGTCCAAACCGAGAGCCCGCAGAGAGTCATAACATCAATATAGCATGTAATTCATCACCGTTATTCGACAATTTTTGCGGAGCAAAAACGGTGGGATTCGTAACTATCTAGTTTAGGGTGTTTGGGTGTCTCTGATACAATTGAAAGTTTTTAGTGCCCACGCCGCTAACCCACGGCCAATACAGAATTCAAAAACAAAATTTTTGTAGGCACTAGAATCTAAAACAAGAATCGAACAAAACACCTAAACTTGAACCATGACAATATAGAAACCACAAAATTTATAGTATCTTAATTTTCTCAAATTGGGTTGACTCTAGCATGCTCTCAAGATCTCCGGGTCGCATTTTCAAGTCGGTCCTCTTTCACTGAAGATGATCCACCTGAGGGAAATAATCCATGCTCCAGGTTCGCCTAACGAAGCAACTGACGCTCCAAGCTCGTTAGGAATGGAGAGTGGGGATGTAGGAATTTTCCACTATCCTTTTCTCTCAAATCAAAACTCAAGAGATCATCTAAAGAAGAAGGAGGAGGAGGTGAGGAAACATAGCCATGAGCAAGTGTTGAAGGAATGAGAGAAGAATGAATCATGTGTAGAATGAAGAATGGCTTCATAATTTTTAGC